>CM066254.1:13837145-13842145 GCA_033675135.1 Frankliniella intonsa | reverse complement strand
CAGATTACGCGGGAGAGAAAAGGGTCCGCGCGCTAAGTCCGCTGCTACCGCCGCTGCGGCAAATAGAGCATCCTTAAAAGCCTCTGTTAACTTATCGAGCGGAGGACGCCGCCAGCCCGAGTGACCGAAGTGCGGCCGGCCACTGGACCGCAAAGCTTTCCGCTATAAGCGAGCTTTCCGAAAATTGATAGCGAGTTTAAAAACCTTAGGATTCGACATGGTTTCAACCACTTGTCCTTTCAGACCTCACCTCAATCTCGGTGTCAACAGAAGCAACGCTTTGCATTCCCTTTCAACCAACACCAGTGCATCCTCGCTCTCCAGCCGCGGCCGCCCCAGCCCACTCGGTCCACACTCGCCTGGAGCGCGACTGGAGCATAATCTCAAGTTCGGGTCATAAAAGTAATCGACTGGGGCGTGTGGGGGGCGGCAACACTATCGCTAGCAACAATACCGCCAGGAACACCGCAGTCAACACTACCGGCCCGAACATAGCAGATACCGTCTGCGACAATACCCCATCTGCCCCCAAAACCAAAAAGCCGCAGAAAATTTTCCAAATGCAGTGACTACCACATTGTCTGTGCCCCCTTTATCTGCAGAGGTCGGCTGCACAGCACGGCCCTCCTGGTCCAGTCCCGGAGTCACCGCCGCCGCCGCTGCCTCGAAGGCATCAGCGTTTTATTAATAGAGAGAAGATCAAACACTCGACGGCGTGCTGCATAAATGGTGCGGAGGAGGGCGAAGAAGCAGAGGGCGGGGCGGGTGTCACGAGGCCAGAGACCTTGGGGAGGATGCGGGCGAGAGGGAGAGAGGAGGAAGTGGGGTAGGAGACATTTCATCCCCTTAGACACACTTTGCTCCCTAAGAGGATCGACCACACGCAAAGTGGTAATTATTGCGCCCGCTCTTAGAAGTAAGGCGCAGCAGACAACATAGGGCTTCCTTAAAACAGGCCGGGCCCTATGTGCCCTGCACTTTAAGTGTCGTTACTTAGTCCCATCGCGTCACGCCAAGCTAGCAGTGGTGGTAGTAGGGGGGGGGGGGCATATACAATTCTCTTTGAAGAAAAAAACAGAGCTTGCTTGTCGGAGCGGCGACCCTAAAAAGCGGAATGCCGAGACATACCCAGATCCGCCGCGCGACATCACGTCCACTATCAGCTAATTTTCCAGGCGGGCCGAGTCTCGGTCCCTCTCCCTCCCTCCCTCGCCCCCTCTCTCACTCACACTTTTGTGCGCGCTCCTGCAGCAGAGAAAAGATGGGGAGAGCCCGGGGGGATGGAAGGGGCTGAGCGCGGGGGATGGGAAAGGGAGAGCAGGGGTGGAGAAAAGGAGAAGGAAGGGGGCGTATGCAGCGAGGATGGATGAGCCCGAGTATGAGGACAAAGGAGATTGGACGTAAGCCGTGGAGGAAGGGGGATTGAGGGGAGGGGGCAACAAGAGCGAAAGGTGGGGTGTGTTTAAGGTTGCAGCGAGCGCGCGGAGGAAGGCAGGCGGTGTTGCGAAGAGAGTAGTTTTTGGCTTTGATGAAAGTAATACAAAAGGCCGGGGGGTTGCTGGGGGGCGGCGGCGATCACGGGGTTCAAATCTCTCACACTATAGAAGATGAGGATGAGGGGATGGGGGAGGGCGGTGGCGGTATCTCTCGCAAGGCGCTTTACTTGTCTCTATTAATGGCTTGTAACAGAGGGGGCTGTGATGAGGCCTGGCTAGAGGCGCCTAGAGCAGCGCGCGCAGAGCCTAGCCTAGGCAAGCCTAGCCCTGGTCTAGCACCACCTAAGTATGACAAAACGCTCGTCAGGGCTCTGTCGGTCGTGTTGCGCCAGCTCGCGCCCCAGCCGCCCCGCTCGCCCTGACGAGGACTAATGCTCCCATATCGCCACCCAGACGTCGTCGTACGCGTGGCGCGGCGTGGCGCGGCCCTGTTCGGCTAGCTTCGGAAACGAGTGTACTCCGTCATTGTCCCCGGCGTTTAGGCAAAAGAGTTATTAAGTGTCACCCTAGTAGTGCAGAACATCCAGCCGACCCCCTGGCTTACTTCAGCAATCATGTTGAGGTGTACCTCCTTCCTTATCTGTCTCTCTCTCTCTCTCTCTCTCTCTCTCTCTCTCTCTCTCTCTCTCTCTCTCTCTCTCTCTCTCTCTCCGAGACCTGTTGCGCTCAGGCGGCTAATCCGTCTCTGCTAACGCCCCTTTCCCCCCAATATCCAGCCGAGCTTATCAAAGCCGCTTTGGCCGTGAGCCGCTTTGGCCTGTCGCTGTGCTGAGAGAGAGAGACAGAGAGAGAGAGACAGAGAGACAGAGAGAGAGGGAGAGAGACAGAGAGAGA
Source organism: Frankliniella intonsa (assembly GCA_033675135.1). Lineage (NCBI taxonomy): Eukaryota > Metazoa > Arthropoda > Insecta > Thysanoptera > Thripidae > Frankliniella > Frankliniella intonsa. The sequence goes on along the minus strand of CM066254.1, from coordinate 13,839,815 downwards.
GAGAGAGAGAGAGAGAGAGAGAGAGAGAGAGAGAGAGAGAGAGAGAGAGAGAGAGAGAGAGAGGGAGAGGCACTGGCCGCTTTTTGCGTGTACGTGTAAGTGTACGAAAATCTACGCTTACACGAAAAAAAAATTAAATACATGGGACGATGTTGAAGCATCGCGGGGTAAGCGGAAAGAGCTTACAGGACGCATCGCCTTGAACGCAGTCCCCTCGGCAGGCGCGCGCGGCACAACGCCCACCACGGCCCTGGGGTTTTAATAGCCACCTTAATTGAAGGGCGTGATGCCCGGCGCGCCGTCCTGTTGGGCCCCGCAGGCCTGTTGTCGGTCCTGCAGGCAGCGCAGCGCACGACGGGATCAACAGGGGCCCATCGATGTCATTCATCAGGCAGCGCGCCAGTCCGTAATGCGTCATCCAGCAGTGCACCCTGCTCGTCGAGGCTGCCGGCAGCTGCAGGTGGACCAGCTGGGCAGCTGCAGGTGCGCCAGCTGGGCAGCTGCAGGTGCGCCAGCTGGGCAGCTGCAGGTGCCGGTACAGACGCCCTATTACCCATGCAGCACCCGATGGACCGCGCCCGCACGGAGGTTTCTCGGCTTGTTAACCTGTGACGCGCGCATTGATCACAAGATGGTCGCCAGCCTCTTTAAGCCCCACGCCCCCCGCCCATCTCCGAGGTGTATCAATACCTAATGGCCATGATGCCCGTCCCACGGCGGACATAAAATTTGACATAAGTACACAATCGGTCGATGGATAGTAAATCACCGCAGACGGGCGGGGCGGGGCAAAGGGCAGCGGCAGAACACTGTTACAAGGTAGGTGTACGCCAGACCGCGTAGGCCAGACTCTTTAGAGAAAGCCTAAGAAGAGATTAAAATTTGGAGACACTACTTCAAGTTAAAACAAATCTGAGAGTTGACGCCCTAGTGATAAATACATGCACGTAAAAAAAAGTTTGAAAACATGTTTTCAAACTCATATTGCTGTTACATTCCCCCCCCCCAGTTCCATTGACATCGACGATGATTGAATAACTTACGTCCAAGTCCCGCGCCCTCCTAACCCGAATTTTAATAGTGTACCCTGCGGCATGTATCGGCTCGGGATACTTTGAGGCCATCACAGAACGCCCACCTCTGGACTCAAGACAGCGGGGAGAGGGGAGAGGGGAGAGGGGTCCAGTCGAAGTGCGGCGGGGCCGGGCGGGGCGGGGAGTGTAAAGAGAGGAGGCAAAGGAGGGTCGCTACGTCAAAATGTTTCTGGCTTATCGGGAAGTCTGGACGTCGTCAGGTGGAGGCCTCTAGCGGCGGGGCCGGGGCCGGGGCCGGGGCCGGGGGGCCCCACGAGCAGCTTGCAGCCACCGGCCGCCGCGCCACCGCCTCACGAGATGGAACCCTAGCGATAGTTCCGTCCGTGGCGTTAATAAGGCTGGCCAGCCAGGCCGGCGCTGGACGCGTACGTCACGGCTGACAGGACAGGGCAGGGGCCGAGCCGAGCCGAGCCGGGATACAGCTCTGTTTGACACCATATAAAATGGGGAGGTATGTTGAAAGAGAGAAAAGCTCGTGTACAGAAAAGCGACGGGGCAACAGCCATACCAAAAATCGAACTATTAGTTCCCAACTTCTTACATTATTATTTAAGGTCTTAAGTGCATTCAACGTTGTGCCGAAAAAACTGGACGTTTCAACGCTGTTATTTTTTTTTAAAGTAATAAATAAGGGAATCTCCTGTCCAGATTTTACAGAGTTATAGTCGATGGTTGATTTTCTGTTTGGCCCCTATATCCTAAACCCTCATCACAGGGCGTATTTACTGTGCGATAAGTGTGTCGATGGAATGTCATTCAGTGCACTATCGGCCGCCCCACCTGGCTGCCTCCATTAGTCTCTCCCCCCCCCTCCCCTCCCCCTCTCACCCAACACACACACACACACACACACACAGGCTTCCCCTAAGCCCCGGAACACATGCGCGAGTTTCCGTTACACCGTCCCCAAGGAATGTCGAGTAGCATGTAATATATCTTCGGCCACATTGACGCAAAATGTAAGCGATGATATTTGAGGCTAGGGAGGTGCAAGCCAGGGGGGGAAGGGGGAGGGGAGCGGTCGCGGTGCGCGCTATCGAATAGACGACGTGTGAGGAGGGACCACGGCAGCAAGCAGAAATTGTGCCCCGGGGCGCGCTCTGCGGCAGGGCGGGGCGGGGCGGGTCCGTGAGGACGAGAGGGGACGCGCCGCAGACACTTAATTCATTTATCGGCCAGCCCCCAGTAGAGCCCCCGGGGCCTGGCGGACGGGGCGGGGCGGGGCGGAGGCGGCGAGCCCTTTGGGAACTCTTGCGGCCGCTTGCGGCAGACCCCTCAAGGAAAGGAGTGAGCCGTCGGTCGACTGCCCCCAGCGGCAGGGCAGCGGAGAGGGCCGACCAGGGCCGACCGCGCAGGCCAGGCCAGGCGGGCGGGCGGGCCTGGGAAAGGCGGAGAACGAAGGAGTATGGAGTTATCCAACACGGGAATTTAGTTTTTAGAATACGAAAATTTTTACTGCACTCTGAGAATATATTCTCAAATTGTGATGTTACTAGCCAGGCAAGCCTTCGGCTTGGATGCTGAGCTCAATCCCGCCTTTAACTTGAAAAAAAAAAAAATTACGTACAGTGCTCTG
>CM066254.1:7702510-7880010 GCA_033675135.1 Frankliniella intonsa | reverse complement strand
AGCGCCTCATTACGAGGCGCGCGGGGGCGGGGGGCGGGGGCGGCACGGGGGACGGGCACGGGCAGGAAAAAACCAACAACTACACCGACAACTTTTGCCTGCGTCTGCGTGGTCTTCACCCGATACAACATCTCCGCGATTGTCATGACACCTACCCCCTCTCCCTCTCTCTCTCTCTCTCTCTCTCTCTCTCTCTCTCTCTCTCTCTCTCTCTCTCTCCGCGCAGCTACGCTGCCGTGTCGCCAAATGAGTGCGCGGGGCGAGGCGGGGCGGGGCGGGGCGGCACAACCCCACGCATTACAGGCCGACTGCGGTGGGGTGCGGTGGGGAGGAGCGGGGGAGCAACAGACGAAACCGCAGCAGCTCCCTCTCCCTCCAGCCCGGGCGGGCCGGCCTTTGCACACAATCACATTGCGAGAAATACGATAACGATTGAGAGCGGGAGAGCGAGAGAGGGAGAGAGGGAGAGAGAGAGTGAACGGTGCAGGCCGGGCCGCTGGCACTGTCCCCGGGGGGTCCCTGTGGCTCTGGAGGCGGGGGCGGTCGGCGGCCGCCTCCCGAGAGTACCGACCCCCGCGCCTGCCTGCCGGGCCGGGCCTATGTGAGTGTGTGTATGTGTGTGCGTGGGCTGTATACACAACCCAACGACTCTTAACGTTCAGCAGCCAGGTTTTACTCCACGGGCCCAAGCCTGGCCCGGACGACTCAAAGCCACCACCAAAGCCGCCCCCCATCGCCATATACCTGCTCCCCCGCCCACCTGGTCACGCCAAGCCAATAAAACAAACTGCACCGGGATTCGCAATCAACACAGCCAACTTTTACTGCTACTACCACCCCCCATCGCAACAAGCAGTCAGACTGCTCCTCGCTCCACCCGCTCCCCTCCACGTGTTCCCTGCCTGCACCCCGTCTCCCGTCTCCCTCTCTCCCCCTCCCTCCCAGTATTTTTGTCTTCGCTCGGCAACACAAGGCATTACGGCCCGGACGGTAAACGTACTTTTTTCCTTTTTTTTTGCATTAGAGTCATAAACCTACTTTCAGAAAAAAAAATAAAAAATCAAGGAGCTGAATTACTTTAAGGGAAAAATATTTCGGGGTCGTTTGATATGCCGATACAACATGTCTTTTTCTTTTCTTTCCTGTCTGTATCCCCCAACTAACAATCCGGAACAGAACAACAGGCCCTCTCGCGTGTGTGTGTGAGAGAGAGAGAGAGAGAGAGGGGGCTATGGAGCGAGCGTGAGAGCGAGCGCGAGGTCGCGTCGCGTCGTCTGCTAGGCCCTATGAGTGGCGCTGGAGCTGGAGCTGGAGCTGGAGCCGGGGCCGAGCCGCGCACCTTTATCGTAACAAGGTCTGTCCCGGGAGAAGACCTAAAGCTGCTGAGGCACACAGGCCCACCCGGCCGTCAGCCCCGCCCCCCCGCCTATTTCCACTGGATTATTCATGCCCTCCGCTCTCTCTCTCTCTCTCTCTCTCTCTCTCTCTTTCTCTCTCTCTCTCTCTCTCTCTCTCTCTCTCTCTCCCCCCGTCGCTTTTGTTCCTCCCCCTCCCCCCTCTCTCTCTCGTCACGTCATTACTGGGGCATTATCGACTTAGACGATTGTCTGTCTGTCTGCCCGCCTGTCTGAGAGGAATGACATCCCCTCAGCTTCGCCGCTCTGGTTCCTTTTCAATCTGATATACAAAGCCCAGCCGACCCGATTAGCAGCCCGCCCGTCTGTCTGTCTGTCTGCCCGTCTGTCTGCCGCGATATCATGTTTGCGTTATTTTTAATTTGACGAGTAAACGATGCTGCGGGATCAGATGAGCCAACTAGCGAGCTTATTTCAGCGCAGAGAGAGAGAGAGAGAGAGAGAGAGAGAGAGAGAGAGAGAGAGAGAGAGAGAGAGAGAGAGAGAGAGAGAGAGAGAGGAGCCGGGGCTGGGGCTGCGCCTGCACCCTTCAATCTCTCTATCTCTCTCACTCCTGCACTCCCCTTGCGATCCTCTCGAACGGGCTGGGCTTCGGGTTGCACGCATAAATCTCACGGCAACGACCAAGCGGCGCAGCGGAGGTGCCTCGGGCCGGGCTCCGGAGGAGAATGGACGTGGCTGTGGTCCAAGGGGTGCTCTCTCTCTCTCTCTCTCTCTCTGGCTGCCGGGGACACGCGGGCGAATCACTCTCTGCCGGGAATGAGAGCGGGAGGAGCGGAGGGGGTTAGTTTGGATGTCGGCAGCGCCATCAGCGGCGGCGGGTTCAGATTCAGATTCAAGCGGGGGAAAAGTGATGACTTGCGATTCCGCGGCGGCTGGGCTGGGCTGGGCTGGGCGGGGGCCGAAGGCTATCACGGGGGGTAGCCTAGGCGGGCGCAGCGCAGCGGGGGAGCCGAGCGGGGCGGGGCAGCTCCGGGCTGAGCCGGAGGAGCCGGAGGAGCCGGAGACGTATTAGGCATTCATCCCAGAGACTGGGGTGGAGATCTGGGCCAACCCCGCCCGCCCCGCCCGGACAGCTCCCGTCTGTCTGTGCGCTCCAAAAAGTTGGAGCGGGATAGAGGATAGCAACTATCAGCGAGTCGAGACCCCAGCCCAGCCCCGGAGGCGCCGGGCTAGGCGCCCCCGCAGCCCCACCCTGTTCCACTTCCTCCAGCACCACCCCGAGCTGCCCCGCTACCGCTTGCCCTTGGGCCCCCCGGGGTCCCCGCCCACTTTTACCTCCCCTCTACTACTTTCCCCGACTCTTTTCCCCCGCTAGTACTGGTAACATACTCGGTGGGCCGGAGGGCGCGGGCGGGTCGGACTACACTTTGCGCCCCGGCCAAGCCGTATACACTCCCTGCTGCTTGCCAAAAGTGCATCCGCATGCGCGGGCGCGCGTGCGCGGCGCGGCGGGGAAAATAAAGAGGATCGCAAGTTTGTCCTTCCAGCAGCGCAGCGCCCGCCCCGGCGACCCTGCCAGGACAGGCAACCATCACTACCTCCTCCCCCTCCTCCTCCTCCTCCTTCTCCTCCGCCTCAAAGTCTTAGGGAACTGCAGACAATGCAGCGGGGGTCGGCGCCAACACGCCCCCGCCCCGCCCCGCTGTCGAGGCCAAGGAGAGCACAACAGTTTTCCCTCCCTTTTGTCAAATCCTTTTCCACGGCACGAGAGGGCGAGAGGGCGGGGCGGGGCGGGGCCGGGGAGCAGAGGGAGGGTGGCCTTAAGACCCTGCTGCTGCTGCTGCTGGCGCGGGGAGCGACCGCCGCCTCGGCCTTGAAGCGTCTGCCGGGCGGGGCCGGGCTGGGCCGGGCGCCTGGCGCGTAGGCAGACCCGCCGGGCACTCCTGCACTGCGGGACGGTATCACGGCCCGACCGGTGCCGCGGAGCGACTGTCAGTGTGTTCCCTCAAATAGCCACGAAACTCTCGCCAAAAAAAAGGGGGGAAAATCAAACGCGTGAGGCAGCGGATCAGTGGAGCAATGGCGCTACAGCAGATAGCACAGGGCCGGGCCGGGCTGTACCCAAAACTTTTCCCCGACGTTGCTTCTTTGCACAGCCGCCAGCAGCACAGCCCAGCCCAGCCCTCGGCTCAGCCCCGGTGCGCGCGCCCGCGCGTTTACAGCAAGTCGTGAAATCAGGTTTTCCAGTCGAGGTGCCTCTCTCCTCTCCTCTCCTCTCCTCCCCCGGCCGGGCCGGGACGCCCTCCCTCTTCGCGCTCCCGTCTCTAAAACGCGCGCGCGCGCCAAGCACGGAGAGGGTGATGTTTACCGTGGCCTCGAGGAGCAGGAGCAGGAGGAGGAGGGGTATCGGACCCTCCTTTCGAAAGTTATGAAATAAATAAAGCCCTGCAGGGCGGGGCGGGACGGTGCGGGCGCAGGTGGCGACAGCGACGAGGGGTGCAACGCGGGCTGGGCCAGCCGGGGGTCTTAAAGTGTCTCTCACTCACTCACTCTCTCCCGGCAGCAGTCGACCAGGGAGCAGTCAACTGGACCCGACGCGACGCCTCACCTGCGACAGAGAAGAGAGAGACAGACGTCAGACACGGATTATTTTACTCTTTCGCCACCCCCGTTATTGCTACAAATACTTTGCAGAAAGTAGTCCCGCTTTACTTTCCAGCGGGAAAATTAAGTAAGTAGCATTTCCTATCGGCCATCGCCGGGACGTGCGTGGCGCGTGGCGCGCCTCTGCTCTACACATCCCTCGCTCATTCATTCTTTCATTCATTCACTCATTCATTTCTACAGAAGCCTTTGGCGGCGGCAGGTTGCACGGCGGGGCGGGGCGGGGCGGGGCGGGGTGCTCGTGCAATGAGTGAGGGAGGAGCAACGCCGACAACACGAAGAAAAAAAGTGAAAAAAATACAACACGAGGAACGAGAGCAGCATGTGTAGCGACTGCTTAAAGAGAGCTTGATGAATGAAGATGCATGACAGCGGTGCAGCAGTGTGTCCTGCGGGGCGGGGGGGAGCAGGTGGCAGTGGAGGCAGAGTGCCTTCCGCCCCGCCCCGCCCTGCCCCACCGCGCCCCGCCAGGCCCCGCCGTGAGGAGCCGGGCTAAGGGCGCCACCGCACCGCCATGAGCAGAGAGAGGAGGAGGAGATGCTATTTCCAAGGAGATTCTGCGAGCGGGGCCTACGTCTGGCCAGGCCCTCGGGGCCGGCAGCAAGAGCCCCGCCCCGAGGGTGGGCGTGCGCGGGCGGGGTGGGGTGGGGCGGGCTGGGCAAGGGTGATTGTTAAGGCCACCCCGCCCAAACCCTCCCCGCCTTGTGCACACAGCTCTCTTATTGCATTTACACTTTAAAGTTTCCACTCTGGTCTCGTTAGGCCCGCGCCGCGCCTACCATTAAAGAGTTGGGGTGATGAGACCACCCACCGCTCTGGTACTTCCCCCCGCCCCCCTGCCTCATCCCCCTCCCTCCCGCGATTAAAAATAGCAGCCCGATGCCGCTGCGGCGGTGGGATTCGAACCCGCGGCCCGGCCCGGCACGGCAGGCAAAATAATAAACCGACAGGCAGGCGTCAGTCCTCGCGGAATTAAAGCCCGGGGGTGGAGGCAGCGCGGCGGCCCGGGCCTGCCTGAGTGAAAACAAATGAAGGTGCTTCTTAGGGGGTTGGGGTGGGGGTGGGGTCGGGGGCGCTAGCTCCTCAGCTCAGCAGGCTCAGACCCTAGGCGGCCAGGTACCCCGCCCCGCCCGCGCTCCCGAGGGCGGCCGACAGGACGCGACGAGACGAGCGCTGCTCTGCGCTACATCATCAGACGTGACTTACGCCCCACCACACCACCACGCCCCGCCCCGCCCCGCCCGCGGGCGTTCTCGCGGCGCACACCCTTGCTTATCAAGCGGCCGCCCCGCCCCGCACGGCCCTTCTGCCCTGCCGTATCCCCCCGCCTTCCCTCCCCCCAACTGGGCGAACAACCGCCTTCACAAAATTTTTATCCTGAGCGATTTCACTTTCATCCCGTCATTTTTCCCTCCCCTTCCCACCTCTCTCTTTCTATCTCACTCTTCCAATGTCACGCCTGGACTGCCAGAACGGCTCGAGAGGGGAAAAAAAAAGAGAAAGAAAACGAGAGGGGGAGAGCAAGAGAGAGAGAGAGAGAGAGAGAGAGAGAGGTAGAGAGAGAGAGAGAGAGAGAGAGAGAGAGAGAGAGAGAGAGAGAGAGAGAGGAAGAGCGGTGTGGGTGATTTTTCCAGGATTGACTCCGCACAGCAGCCCCTTCCTACCCCCCCCCCCTCTATCTCTCTCGCCCCTCGAGGCACGTAGCTCATTCGCAAGGAGTCATTTTGAAACACATCGCGCCCCGCTGACGCCTCCGCGCCGCGCTGCGCCGTCGGGTTGCGGTGAGAGCAGGCCGGGCTGTGTATCCCCTTTGTGCCCCTCACCGGTGAGTGGTGTGCTGCCGGGGCCGGGGCCGGGGCCGGGGCCGTGCCGATTGTCCGGGCACAATACACAGAGCGCCGCTCAGCGCCGCTCATGGCCCGGACCAGCACGCGACAGAAGCGGACCGGCGGGGCGGGGCGGGGCGGGGCGGGGCGGGGCGGGGCGACACGCACAAGCTTTGCTTTTGCTCTTGGTCTGGTCGCTGCTATGTCGCTGCTGTCGCTGCTGCCGCTGCTGCTGTGAAACCCAAAGCTCCTTTCTCGCGGAACAATGAGCAGACACACACACTCATCGTCATGTCGAATAAGCGACGCGACGCAACGCGACGCGCACGGGGACGAGGATTAGAGACGGACAGAGACAATCGCGGCCGCGAGGGTTATATATATACTGTGTCGCGTTTATTTTTAGAGATGCTGCGCGCAAAAAGCGTACATACACAAAACGGCACATCAGAATTGGGTTATTAACACGTTGTGACACATGACAATGTGCCAGCGGTATAGCTTTTTTTCCGGGTGCGCCATGTGTTCGGGGACTGAACGGAAAAACAAAGTGTGGAGATTTTACTCGCCCTAATTTAAAAGCATTTAAAAGCAATTTTCCTCTTCATTTAAAAATATTTTTTGGTACACTTAAGTGGAGACTGGGGGAGTGCTTATTTCCTTCCCAGAGCTCTCAATTTCAGTAACTTCAACTTTGGTTTTGACAACAAAAATGATGTCTAGAAATACAGTAGGCGCGAACGGAAACAAAAAATAAATGAAATTAGTTTATTCAGAAGTCCGCGGGCGAAAGCCTCGACAAACAAGGAAGTAATCGGGGGGCAGGGCAGGGCAGGGCAGGGCGACGTCGGGGCCGCGTGGGGCCAGGCCGCGCGCCCTCCAGAGGGACACTGTTCAGTCTCTCTTTCTCCCAGCGAAAAAATATAATCAATTTCCCAGGAAAAAAAAAGTCCTCTCGCGTAAATGCGAGCGAACGACAGAAGAGCAGAAGTCCTCTCCTCCCGAAGGAAAGCAATAGGTCGCGGCGCCCAAACGACTTTTCCTCTTCATTTCTTCCGCCGGCCAGAAATTAATTGGCGCGCGGAATCCGTTTGCCTCATGAATTTTGCATTTCTTTCCGCGCTTTTCCGATGAAGGCGTAAAAGTTTTGCACCGGTACCGGGCCGGGCCGGGCGGGCGCCAGGAGCGGCACCTGTCCGTCCACGTGTGAGAGCGAGAGAGACAGAGAGCGACACGTGGGCCGGCGCGACGGCAGAATGGACGGAAATAGTAGCGGTGTTGGCGCCATCTCCTTCCCGCCCCGCCCCGCGCTCTCATACTGCTAGATAAATAAACCCCACAAACTGGACCACTCTTTCAATTACTGCCAGCAGGATGCAAGGAGAGATAGAGAGATGTCGGGGAATGAGGGAAAGAAAGAGACAGAAAAAAATAGAGAGAGAGAGAGACTGCTAGCAGCGGCGTGTCTCGGGAATAATAATAATAAAAACAATAACAAGAAGACGGCTTCGGAATGTCCGGAGCTGCGGGTGCTCTCCATGCGGCGCAGAGCAGCAGTGAGTCACGTGTATGGTGCGCTGCTACACTGCCAACTAACTGGAAAAACCCAACTGTGTGAATGTCGCACAGTTGTAGGTGTGTGAATTTCCATTCACAAATCAAAAGTGTGAATTTCCGTAGGATTTTCACACACTTGAAAGAGACGACATTCATCACACACTTGGGTCTTCGGTACAGTGTCCTGTAGGCGATTTATGGGGCATGACACTGCTCGGTCGACTGAGAACGCCGCCGAGCCGACTGACTTAAAGCTTGAAAATACATATTTTTAAAAACGTGTTTAAAATAGCGCACACGTGAGACACGCGTCGATTCTTTCCCCTTCTTATTATTATTGTTATTTTCCCGAGGCTCGTCGGGACATTCGAATGACACACGATGGGAACACGCTGTCAAAACGAACACACGAGCCGGTCTGCCCCGCCCGGCCCCGCCCCGCCCGCGGCCCACCACAACATCCTGTCGTGTCCGCGCGCGTATTTCTGGCGGTGTACTGGTGGAGCGACGGCGCGGTGGCCTGACCGGGCCGGACTGGGCTCAGCTCAGCCTGCCCCCCACCTCCTCCTCGGGACACTCTTCCTTTTTGAACCTCCGCGTCCTGCAGCAGCCAGCAGCACCTCACAGCGCTCGGCGGCGGCTGGAGGGGGGAGGGGGGGGGGGCTCTCGTTAGAGCAGGGAGGCGTCCGAACAGCCAGCCGTGTGGCGATTCGCACGCGGTCCCTCAGGAGGCCCTGCGGCCGTACAAGGAATGGAACACAGACGCGCGGCGCTCATAAACGGATTTATACGTGGAGTATTATCATTCGGAGCGCGCGCAGGTCTGTCCCGCCCCGCCCCGCCCCGCCCCGCCCCGCCCCGCCCCGCCCCGCACGGCCGCTCCGGTAACCACATCAAATATCACAGAGTTATGTGCACTTCAGCTAATCCAAATCTCGAGACATATCTCTATGTGTAACACGTAACACACTACGAGGGGCGGGGCGGGCGTGGTGGCGAAGCCCACGTGTCAGGGTGATCAAGGTGATTAGGAGGGGCGGGGCGGGGCGGGGCGCCGGAGAGAGGGGAGGTGATAACAGGCACCCCACCCTTGCCCCGCCCCGCCTGGCCGCGCCTTGATAATTGAGTTGGCCCGGGCGTCAAATCTATTAAGACTTCCGGAGAGGCGCCCCGCCCCGCCCCGCGCCTTGCTAGAGAGGATATAACGGTTTGGGCCGGCCCCGGGGAACACCTGTCAGCTGCCGGAGCGCCCTGCCTGCCCCGCGAGTCAATGGTGAAGGCCGCAGTCCACGTGTGAACCCGGTGCGGTGGCCGAGCCAGCGTCCACGTGTGGGCCTATGGTAGACTAAACCAGCAGTGTCCACGGCTGCACTGTGACACCGCCCAAGTGCAAGCCAGGGGGACTGGACAGCGTGTCCACGCCAGGTGAAGAAGAAATAAACCAGCGGACTAAAGCCGAGTAGTGTTGAGGTGTGGTGGACTGAACCAGAGCTGCAGCGTAAGCGCTAAAGTGTGGGGCCGTGCGGTGCCATAGGACACGCCGAGCCGAGCCGAGCGAGCAGCGATTGGCCATCCGTGAGCCGTACGTAGTACAATAAACCGTATCGTCCATCTCCGGGCCCAGCCGAGCCGAGCCGGGCCGAGTCGAGCCGAGCCGAGCCGAGCCGAGCCGAGTCGAGCCGAGCACAAGGGTCTTTGTACCTCACAACAGGTTCCCCTGTCCGACCCGGCCCGTCCCGTCCCGGCCCGGCCCCGGGCCACGTCACGTTATCTAGCAGGAGAGCTCCGGGAAAATTGTGACGATAGTCATTGTGATATACGAGCGTTTCTTTGTGCGGACGGGCTTCATAATAAAAAAATAATAGAGTACCCGGTGAATAATGTAAAGAAAAAAATAAGATCTAAAAAAAAAGAAATATCCGTGTATGGCAAAAGTATTACAACGTGGCAGTTTTGCAAACACAGCGGCAACAAGGATGCAGGCCCGGCCCCGGACAATGAGAAGGACGCTTGTGCACGAGAGGAGAGGGGGCATTCTTTCCCTCTCTCTCCGTCTCTTTCTCTCTCTCTCTCGCTCTCCCTCTCCTCGGAGCGAGCCTCGGAGGCTCTCGCGTTCCGACGCCCGTCTTGTTTTTTTTGCCTCCGTTGTTCTTCTTCTTCCTCCCATCGGCTGTTGCGCAAGGACGCCCCAGGGGCCGGCCTTAAAGCGTCCAGCACCCGGCAGAAAATAAATAGACAGGTGTTTGCTCAAACATCGAATTATCCTTATGCAAAACGGGAAAAAAAAGTTGTGTGCACCCAGTGCTGCTTGCATCAGTATTACTCGAGATATGATAATTTTTTGAAAGATGTAACGTAAGCATATTTTTTGAAAATGACTTTTTTTTATTTGGTACATCCGTCTAAATTTTACGCGTTACTTTTCCGCTGAGCGATGAGCCACCTGATCGCCGCGCCGCCGCCTCGTCACACTGACCGGCCTAGACTCCCCCCTGCTGGCCGCGGGCCGCGGGCGCTCAATCTGTTTCGCTAATTTGCTGTTGGACGCCTGGGTGGAGCGGGAGGAGCCATGCGAGTCGTAATGGCTGAGGGGTTGACCGTCATACCCCTCGGCTAGCAGAGAGATCTGGGGCTGAAACTGACGCGCATCGGTGGGCTTGGCGAGCAAGCAAGAGGTTATACACGTTATAGAGAACCAGCGTGTGGTTGTCGCACTTTTGTAAGTGTGTGAATTATTTTCTTTCGTAAACTTTGCCGCTACAGGCGCGCGAAATTCCAATTGACAGGTTTACTACTTGTTCAAAATGTGCCCATGAGGATTAAAAGTGTCCGACACTCACACAAATAGACCTAGAGCATTGTGAAAATATTATTTTAAACAGTGAAACACGAAAACTTGTAACAGTACCGTCTTGCCGCGGTGCCCCAGTGCCAGAAGCACTAATCGAAATCGAGGGCGCCAAACACATTACGTCTCGTGTGTGTGTGTGTGTGTGTGTGTCATTGCGGCTAAAAGTAGACCGGGGAACAATGCTTCATTCGATGCAAGCCTGTGGTTATTAATGGACCCTCCACCCTGGCCGTTACCTTTCTCGAGGAGACACCGACCGCGTGTCATCTTCCTCAAGAACTTGCGCCACGTAACGTGAGCATGGCGAGACGAAATGAGAAGAGGTACTGTGCTCTTTTTTTTTTTAACATTAATGTACCTGAACAGTTTTAGAGTAGCAGAGTGGCCATCCATCTCTCCTGGCAGACCGGGCTCCACAGCGTAGAAAAGCTGCGGGCCTTTTTGGTAAAACGAAGGGGTTGGGTGGGGTGGTTACGGTGAGGCGTGGCGTGGCGTGGCGGGGCGGGGCGGGGCGGGGCGGGGCGGGGCGGCTAGGCGGCGCAGCAACGCAATAAAAGTGGCGGCAGACAGAGCACAAGGGCCGTGCATACAGGAACAAAATAGAGGGACGAAAAGTAAAAATAATAATAATAATGCGAACGACGACGATGATATAAAAGGGAGAGAGGGAAGAGAAATTGGCAGGGAGGCGCGTGAAGACGAGGAGGTGGGGGTGAAGTGGGGGGTGTTGAGCGGGTGGTGGTGGAAGGTGCGGGCGTGGGGTGGAGGACGGCGAGGGACATGCAGAATCAAAGAACCTTATTAGGTCCAGGGGAGGGCGGGGCTCACCTGGGAGGGGCCGACACCGCAACGAACCGCGCCGCTCACCCCAGTGACGGGCGGGTCACCACTGCTGGTGCACGGGCCTCCGCGATAAATCACACACACACACACACACACACACACGAGCCGTGTACGCGCATGCACCAACATATGCACGCTTGGGGATGAACAACAGATGACAATCGAGGGGCGGGCGGGGGCGGCGAGGCGGAACAGGTCGGCGGGGCGTGGCGGGGCGGGGCGGGGCGGGCTGGGGCCGGGCGGGCCGGGGCGGGGCGGGGCGTGTGAAAGGGGTGATCATGGGATAGGGCGGGGGATCACCGCTGGTACGGCTGGTACAGCTAGCTGCACGGGCTGCGGGCGGGGCGATAATTGATGGTGCATTCACGTAAAATCCAATTTCTCTTCCCCGGTGCAGTCGGCGTGGAGGCTCGTGCTCTCGTTGAGCTGCACCAGCACTTCAAAACCTCAGCCATTACAAGTGCGTAAAAAAAACAAACTCTCACCTGCAAGTGAGCGCGGACATTTTTCACACACTTGTATTTCGACACATGTGCTGGTGTGAGACGTGGCGTAGGCCGCTCCGCCCGCGCCGCTTCGCCTACTCCCCTAGCGGTGGACATGCGCGCCCCGCCCCGCCCCGCCCCGCCCCGCCCCGCCCCGCCCCGCCACGCCCGGCGCAGTGCGACGTACGCACGTTTACGAGTTATGTCTTTTTTCCCCACCCTATTCCACGCCCGCCCATCCCTGCTATCCCCTCATTCCACCTACATGGCCCGGCATCGTACCTCGCCCCGCCCCGCCCCGCCCCGCCTAGCCACGCCCCGCCCAACCCCACCACACCCTTGCGCCCGGGTGCGGGCCGGACGCGCGCGACCCCCAAAGGGTGTGAAGCTACCTCGAAACTGCCGGCCTGTCTCGACCCCAGCGCACCCTGCGCGACCACGCCCTGGCCCGCCCCGCCCCGCCCCGCCCCGCCACGCCCCGGCAGCCGATACGGTCCGCAGGTCTGAATTACGCGCGGCCCTCTCGATACTCGCGGCACGTGCCGCTATAATACAGGAAGTATGCCACTTGGAGGCCGGCGGGGCGTGGCGGGGCGGGGCGGGGCGGGGCGGGGCGGGGCGGGGCGACCCTCTCCCTCACACTCCCACCGCCCACCCCTCGCCTCTCTGCGCCGAATCGCTTCGACGCGCCCTCACCTCACCGAAGAACACAGAACCGAACACAACACCAGAGCTCCGCGCATGCAGCTTTCCCGCAGCTAACAACACGTAAAACTTTTAGAGATTTTACCAACCTCCCGGCCTCACAAAATGGTGGAGGCAGGCGGGTGTCGAACCCGCGACCTGCCGCGATGCTTCCTGCAGCGCCCGCTCAGCCAATTAAGAGCGCGCTATCGTCGCCACCCGTCTCTTTATCTCTCTTCTCCCCTGCTCTCTCTCTCTCTCTCTCTCTCTCTCTCTCTCTCTCTCTCTCTCTCTCTCTCTCTCTCTCTCTCTCTCTCTCTCTCTCGCTCTCTCACACAGGGGGAAGCAATAAGAGCTCGACGGCCTCTCTCGGGGCCGCCAAGGGTGCCGTCTATCTCTCTTCCCCACCCCCGCCGTGCACTCTCTCGTTTCAGCGGTTCAAAAATCATCTCCCCGCGAGCTCCGTGCAAGGAGGCAGGGGGCGCATCATTGCGCGGTGGTCCAGCGTGAGGGAGGCTGGAGCAAGCTGGAGGGAGGAAGGGAGAGGGCCTTGATGGAACTTTTAATTCTGTTTGCGCCGCGTGGCGCCGCGGTGCGGTGTGGGACCCCAGCAAATCGAATGCAAACTCGGCCGATGGCTCTCCTTATTACAGGCGGGACGGCAGTACGACGCCCGGCCCGGAATCACAGAAGAGCCTCCCGGAGGAAGTTACTATGGTCCTTCTGCGTGCTCAGCTCACCCGGAGCCAGACGGAACCTCCTCCCTCCGCTGCGCTGCGCTGCCGCCCGAACACACGCGCTCACATCACACAGCAGCTCCGACTCCTCCCGGCTCGCAGCGCACAATGGCAAAAATAATGCATTTTCAATCCGGGCCACGGGCCCGGAGCCCGGAGCCGTTCGGTCGTGTTTTTCGGGTCACTCCCCGCGCCCATGCTGCACTCTCATACGCCGACATGGCAAATGCACTCGCGACAACACATGCAATAAAAGCTATACGCCGGGGGGAGAGAGAGAGAGAGAGAGAGAGAGAGAGAGAGAGAGAGAGAGAGAGAGAGAGAGAGAGAGAGAGAGAGGGAGAGAGAGCAGATACGCTTGGTTCACATAGAGAGGGATGGGAAATGGGGGAGGGAGAAGGGGGATTGCTGCGTCAACCCAGCCAGAGGCACCGCCATACGTCAAAACCAGAGCCGTGTCGCACTGAGCAGGGCAGGGCTCAGGGGCCGGGCCCGCGGCGCGGCAGCCACTCAGCTGTCCCCCACTCAGCAACTACTCAGAGCCTGACCGCTCCGCTCAGAGTCAGTCAGTCACTCGGACAAAGTAAGAGAATTTACCCGGCATCGCTATCGCGTTTACTTCCTTTAAAAAAAAATATTGAAACAACTTTTGCGGAAAATTAGAGTACACACTACGCCGTCCGAAAGGAATAAAATATAACACCTCAAGTAGCCGCAAAGTTCCAGCTCGATGCAGTGCAGTAGTAAGGTGCGCCGTGCCAGGCAGTCGGCAGAGGCGTTCGTTCCTCCCTCGGCTCTGCGCTGGCAGAGGCGCTCTCTGTCGCCATGACAACGTCACCTGGCCGGGGGCGGCGCGGGGGCGCCGGGGGCGGCGGGGAGCGGGCAGAAGGCACCTGGACTGACGGCGAGTTGACGGCTTCCGATTGAGCTGCTCCCGCCCCGTCGTGCGGCGCCTAGCTCCCACCCTGCCACGCACTCTGCCAGAGAACCGTCACATCGCTCACGACTCATTGGAGACACGCTGGGGAGAAGGAGAAAAAAACGAACGCACCACTGGAAACCCTTGTGTGAATGTCGCATAACTGTAGGGGGCGTAAAATATGGGAAATCTCCCTAAGAATTTCACCCACTTACAAGAAGTTCGCACACTAGGGTTTCTCGTGAAAAAAAAGGAAGGCAACCACAGAGGCCTGCACGTATGCCTCCTTCCTGCATGATGCGAGTTGTAGTGTAATAGATGATGAGGAAAATCTTGGCAAAATATTGCGTGAAATATGTAATTGGCGAGCTTTTTATCCGAAGCTCGGTACGGGAGCGAGACTTGGCCCGGCCCGGCCCGCCCCGAGGCGCTGTCCGTGTAATTAAGGACGGAGCCATTACCAACAGTAGCGACGCACACGGGCAGCCCCACCCCGCCCCGCCCCGCCCGCTGAGCCGCGGAGGCTTCCAGGACCCGCGCACTCGAGTCCCTCACTGGAACGGAACAGCCAGCGCAACTGGAATGGCTGCCGAAATAACTCCACTCTGCACAAAGCGCGCCTGCTGCTGCTGCTTGAGAAAAGTTTACCTAACAACATGACCGCCAGGAAAATGTACAAACCCCATTTTTATCATTCTCCAGAAAAGTAAAGAAATACACAGGATAAAAATCGCTGTTTGTGAAACCCGTTTAAAGTGTAAGCGGGGCGCGGCAGCGGGCGGGTCCCAGTTGGTGCAAGCCCAAGGAGGAGGGCGATAACACTCACTGGGATCCTCAGGACCATATACACTGTTAGGCCAAACGGCCTAATTTGCCAGTATCCTTGGGGCGGTAATGGGAGAGACGGTTCTCCACCGCCCCACCCCGCTACGCCACTCAGGATCCCACCCCGCCCCGCCCCGCCGCACCCCGGCGCTCACGCTGAAAGCGCGGGCTGTTAATTAAAAGGCGAGTACCGGCGGGGCGGGGCGGGGCGGGGCGGGGCGGGGCGGGCGCTGCTGCGGGTAGCACACCTGCCGGGCGCACCGCGGGCGCACCGCACGGCGGGTACCTACGCTACGCACCCGCTCACTCCACTCACTCCTGCGGATCGCTGTGGCGGGCGCGGCGCGAGCCACGCAGGGCAGGGGGCCAACACAGGAGATTAATCGCGTCGTTGTAACTTTGGTCATAAAGTCCGCGCGGGTTATATAAGAAAGGCCCGGGCCGCCGCGAGCGAGCAGGCGAATGTTATCCAGGACGGGCTAGTGCAGAACAGCAGGGCGGGTAGGGCCATCCCCGCGTCCTGCACGGCCTGCACATCCCCTCTCTGCACGTCTATCCACCCGGCTGGCGACGTTCCTGTCGCCTTCTATCCACCTCTATCCATCTCCTGGTGGTCGGGCCGGGCCGGGCCGGGCCGGCCGCCAAGGCCTGGGCTGGGTGCGCTGCCCGCGGGGGACAGTTTGGGCCAGAGTGATGGCTGACGCCTAGAGTGGGGGCGGGGCGGGGCGGGGCGGGGCGGGGCGGGGGCAGGGCAGAGCAGGACGAGGGGCAGGGCCCCGGGGCGAGAAGCAGCGTGTCGACAACAGGTAGGAGGGAACAGCAGCAGCCAGCACAACAGCCCCCGAGCCACAGCGCGGAGAGCAGCAAAACTAACCACGGGGGAAAAACAAAAACAGTTTAATAATTATGAAATTCAAATGGATGCAAAAGTGAGAGCGAGAGAGAGAGAGAGAGAGAGAGAGAGAGGAGAGAGAGAGAGAGAGAGAGAGATGAATAGGAAAGGGGGGAAACTTCTCAAAGTGAAAAAGATAACAACGGTAAACGTAAAGAGGGCGGGTGTTCCCCCCTAACCTCCACCTCCCCCTCAGCCTTATTTATTCCTCCGAGTTTCAAATAAAGTTCGATTCCGTAAACGCACTTTTGGGCGCGAGAGAAAGGGAGCGAGCGAGATAGTAGCAGAGCAGAGCAGCAGCTAGCCGGGCCGTAGGCCGTAGGGTAAAGGGGGCATTATACGACAGGTCCGCTCAAAGGGTGCGGGGCCCCGCGGGGGGAGCCAGTAGAATGCTTCTTCCCACCGCTGAGCTTTCGCTCGAAATGAGACTAGCAGGGAGGCTTTCCTTTCTCACGCCCCCTCTCCTCTCCTCTCCTCTCCTCCCGCGCACCCGCGCCGGCGCTGCGGTATGCTCCCAGCCACCCCGATGCGGTTCATCGCGGTTATTTAGACGGAAAATTATTCCAGGGCTCCCTCAGCAGCAGAGCGGGGCGGCCGGGGCCGAGCCGAGCCGAGCCGAGCCGAGCCGAGCCGGGGCCGAGCCGGGGCCGAGCCGGGCCAGCGTGACGCCCCGTTATGCGTTTGCGCTTACTCAACCCCAACCACCCCGCCCCTCCACGCCACGCCTCTCACCACCGCCACGAGCTTTCACCGCCAACTCCGGGCCGGGCCCGGCCAGGACGCTCAGCTTCCTCCTTCCGAATTCACCCCCGCCCGCCAATCCCAGACAGAGAGCGAGAGAGAGAGAGAGAGAGAGGGAGCGAGAGAGAGAGAGGGAGCGAGAGAGAGGGAGCGAGAGAGACAGACAGAGAGAGATGAGGGCGGCGTCTCTGCGGCTTGTGCGGATCGTGAATCTAGTCTGAGCCCGGGGTGCGGCGGGGTGCGGCGGGGTGGGGTGGGGTGGGGCGGGGCGGGGTGGGGCGGGCGTGGCGAGGGAGAGCCATGGGGGCGCGGCCCATGGGGTGGTCAGGCCGGCCAGCCAGGCCAGTGGGGCGGACCATAGCCAGTCATAAGGAGACCGTGAACAGTCGCCTCACGCCGCGCCTGTGTTATCCAGACAGGGGGATTTGAAAAGTGGGGCAGTGGCGGCCGGAGAGAGAGAGAGAGAGAGAGAGAGAGAGAGAGAGAGAGAGAGAGAGAGAGAGAGAGAGAGAGAGAGAGAGAGAGAGAGAGAGAGAGAGAGAGGGGGGGGGGGCTGGGTGATGTGTGCGTGCTCCGAGGAGCGGACAGTCCGTCTCCCACATCCGCCCCGCCCTGCCGGGAATAGGCGATGAAGCGAGCCGCGTGGAGCGGACACAAGCGCCCTCATTGCCCGGCTGGGCTGGGCTGCCTGGCCGGCCTACCGTATTCCCTGGGCGTCCCTGCTCTTCTCCCGCGCGGCCGCGGTCGCCTGTCCTGTCCTGTCGCGCGGCCCTCATGACCTCATGGCGGCGCTTGCACAAGGGCGGCTCGGCCGCGCCGCCTGGACGCCCGGCCCGGCCCGGCCCGGCCCCTCGTTGGGATTCATGACGGGGCGCCGCCGCGCCGCGACGCGACGCCCGCCCATGGCCGGCGGCGGCCCATGGAGAGGCAAAAGGGCGCCGACGGACGGGGCCGAGAAAAATTCGTCTGCTTACGCACGCACGCACTGTCGTGAAAAATCATCATACACCGCAACCGGAGGAAAACAAGCAGGACAATTTCACAAGCAAGCAAAGTGTTGCGGGTCTGCCTACCCGTTACGGCCGTAAGGCGCCATGGGCCCTAGTGGTAGGCACACCCGCAATACTGTCGTCACTCTCCGCGAGCGTGGAACAAGTCACCGCGGCGGATCCAGATGCGGCTGCCGCCAGCACACGTGCTCGCTCGCGCCCAGGAGCGTGCGCACACACATCACGTGACACACACACACACACACGCACGCAGAAGCGGCCGCGTCTTACGAGCTTGTCAATACGGGCGCGGCAGGGATGTCGTCGTCCTGGCTGAACCTCTTAAGTGGAGCAGTCAATATCCCTGCGGACGCCCCCCCCCCCCCCAGCAGCCAGGACAGGGATGGCACGCGGAGCGAGCGGCCTGGCCTGGCCTCCCAGAATAGATCTCAGATTACGAGTGACACTTCCAAGGCGGCGGCGCGGCGAGGCAAAGCCGTCGACGCCTTCTAGTTGTAATGCGTTTTATTCGTTCCGGCGGATCAGAGGAACACGAAGGGGGCGGAGGGGCGTGGCGGGGCGGGGCGGGGCGGGGCGGGGCGGAAGCGGCCCGAACAGGACCAGGAGTGAGGCCGAGCTCGGGCCGAGGAGGCGGGCGGAGGCGACACTGCAAAAGCAATCGCAGGGCGCCATCATCAAACACAAGACATGACATGACAGACTGTTTCTCCTCTCTGAAACGTGCAAAGTGTTCATGTTTTTAAAATAATAAAATGTCGCAGTTGCAAAAATAAACTTTAAAAAAAATGAACAAGCAGACGAATTGATGATCTGCCGGCCAGGTCACGCACTGCAGTAAGTTCAGTTTGGCAAGTGAGGGCGAACCGTGTCGTGCCTCCCTCCCTCTCTCTCTCTCTCTCTCTCTCTCTCTCTCTCTCTCTCTCTCTCTCTCTCTCTCTCTCTCTCTCTCTCTCTCTCTCTCTCTCTCTCTCTCTCTCTCTCTCCGCCACACCTACTCACACATCTTGCACAATATCTCGCCGCACAGTCTAGTCTGTTGTCGCGAGGCGAGGCGTGGCGTGGCGTGGCGTGGCGGGCCGCGGTGGGTGGGCGCCCCGCCCGCCCCCGCCCCGCCCCCACGGACCCACGGGCCACTGACTCCTCGACGGCACTGCGCACCACGGTGGGCCTCCCCACCCCGCCCCACCCCGTCCCGCCTCACAAATAATGAGAATAATAAAAATAATAATAAAAAAGGCTAGAGCCGTGCCCTGCCCTAGGCCACCGAGTCCGGTCCGGCGGGGGCCGGGGTGGCTCTGCTTGCTCTACACGAGCGGCCTTTTATTCACCCCCAATTTAGTGCGCGATATTATTCATTTGGCGGCCGCGAGGATTTCCGCGACCGGAGCCAGTAAAGAACCCCGGAGCCGAGAGCCGTGTCCGCAATTAATGGAGATTCGAACAAGGAAGGGCCTGGCAGCGCCCCCGCCGGGTGAGCAGGGTCCGACGGCGCGGGGCGTGGCGGGGCGTGGTGGGGCGTGGCGGGGCGCACCCCGACACGCTCCTGACCCGCCACGCCCGCCCCGCACCCCGACGGCTCACACGCTTCCACTGGAATACGGCCAAAGGACGATGCCAACAGCTGTTCAAGAGACGTGCCCCGGGCCGGGCTCGACGCTCGCACGCACGCACGCACGCACGCAACCTCGCGACGACAGCGCGAGAAGATATTCGCGAACGCCACTGCATACGAGGTGAGTACCCGGGGAGTACTCCCCTGTGAGTACCGAGGGAGTACTCCCCTGTGAGTACCCGGGGAGTACTCCCCTGTGAGTACCGAGGGAGTACTCCCCTGTGAGTACCCGGGGAGTACTCCCCTGTGAGTACCGAGGGAGTACTCCCCTGTGAGTACCACGGCGACGGGCTCTGCAAGTAGGCAGCCCCGCAACACTCCGGTGCGTTACGATCCCCGCTCTCGGCCTCCCCTGTGCCTCCGCGCTTCGCACGTACGCCCACCCCGCTCTCCCTAAACTCCCCCGACTGTGAATCAAAACCGCGATGTGCGGTGATTACAATTAACCGTATGTCGCTGCCGCAAGTGTAGCGAAAGAATCACACACACGGCCGTATAACGCGGGCGCGCGTGCGCGCGCACGCACAAAGCTAAACACTCGATTGGAATAATTCATTTACGGCGGTGCTCATGTCGCGAGGGAGGGGCCGTATATTTCCCAGTTTATGTTTCCCACAGACAACCCTACCAACTGCGCTGCTTGTTGTTTGGGCGTAGGGCTGCCACAGGGGCGGCCGGGGGCGGCCGGGGTGGCCGGGGGCGGCGCGACTCGAGGGGCGGGCCCGCCCCCACCCCCACCCCTCTGCGGCACCTGGTGGCCGTCCCGTCCCGTCCCGTCCCGCGCCGCCCCCGGGATCATGTACTACAGCGGTACCGACCTCTGCACAATTCAGCCAGCACTCAGCGTCGAGTCCACACGGAGCGTACACACACTCACCGCAGAGGACACTGGCCTGGCCTCGCGAGTCAGCCAGCCAGCCAGGAAGCCAGGAAGCCAACCGAAAGGGAACGTGAAAAACACAACAAGAAACAGAATGGGGCCGAGTACATGCCGCGATATTAATTGTGCGAGACTATTTCGTCCTGCAGCAGTCCTGTGCAAACAACTGCGAAACACGACACGCGTCCCAAACCAACAAACACCTGCGAGTCCTACACAAACAGGCGTAGCGCCCGCCAGGTGTGCAGGAGAGGACGCCGCAGTGCTGCGGGTCTGCCTACCGCACGGGGGCCGCGGCGCCTTACGGCTGCAGCGGGTAGGCAGACCCGCAACACACGCCCAGCCTGGTGGCAATACGTGAAGCGCGAGGATGTTTCATCCCCTATGATTTAACACGCTGCACTGAATGTGATTTAAAAAGCTACTTTTGTTCAATACCTCGCGGAGTTTCCAGAGAAAACAGAATTCTTCGGATGACGAGAAGAGATCAGCAAACGGTTGTTGCTGGTTGCTGACCTGACCCCCCACGCGACTCTACGGCGAACAATCTCTTTTAATGTTTGATTTTCCGCGGGGCCCTGACGCCCCCCTGGCTGTTACCCACTCTCAGCGCCCGGCCCGGCCCCGCTGCGGAGCCACCCGCAGCCCGTCAGCGAAAGGGCGGGAGATTTGAATACTGAATGAGTCCTTAATTATTAACCCACTCGGCGTGCGCGTCTTATTCGCAGGGCAGTAAGTGAAGAGGGAGCGAGAGAGACGGAGAGAGTCCTTAATCCCCGTGCCCCATCTCCCTCCGGCAAACGAGAGAGAGAGAGAGAGAGAGAGAGAGAGAGAGAGAGAGAGAGAGAGAGAGAGAGAGAGAGAGAGAGAGAGACAGAGAGACAGAGAGGCAGTGAGAGGGTAAGGGTGGGCGGGGGTGGCTGTGATGTTTGCAACTCTCTAGACAGGACATGATAGGACAGGGAGGGGAGCGGGAGGAGAGGGACGAGGTTTGTCTTGACAAGAAGTGTCGTCCGGGACTACCCCTGGCGAGACGGGGGAGCGTGGCGGGGCGGGGCGGGGCGGGGCGGGGCGGGGCGGCAGCGAACTAGCAGCGACTCAGTTCGGTCTGCAACTCGCGCGCTGACTACTCCCCCCCGCGGCACCAGTTAGTTGGCCGCATAGAGAAGCACGACTGCCCAACACCACCACACCACCACAACCCGCCCACCCCATGCAGACTGCCGTATTTCCGGTTTCATCACGCGGATAATATTTCTGTATAATATCCCATTGGATTTCAAATTAGAATAAAATCGCCGGTCCCTTAAAATACACGACTTGTATATTTTTTTTGACGTTTCAGTCGCAAATAAGTGCGGCGATGCCAGAGGGTTACGCTAACAGCGGCAGGCCCGCCCCGCCCCACCCCGCGCACCAGCTTTCCTTCCTGTCACAGAGATGCATCGCGCGCGGGGCGGGGCGGGGCGGGGCGGGGCGGGGCGGGGCGGGGCGGGGCGGGGCGAGAGGGCGGGGGCGAACTAAAATAGTAACCGGCGCGGGTCGGGTCACCCCCTCCACCCCAGGAATGTCCCTCCGCGCAGCCAGTCGCGCGACCTTCCCTGCCGCGGCATCCGACGGAAAAAAAAAGAAGAAAGGAAGAGCCGCACTGTGCTCCTCTCCTCTCCGCTCCGGGGCGCGCACTGTGCTAGCTCGAGAAAGGGAAAAATCTCCCCAGGACGTGAGGGTCTACTCTTTCGGTTATAGAAGAGAGAATTTTTTTTTAGAGTGTGTAGAACTGTGCACGTCAGGTGTCAGGCTCTGGTCCACACGTGCGCATTTTCATGCCTGTATATTTTTTTCAGAGTAGCCGCCGAGCCTCGCATTACCGCGAGACGTCGGGCTGACGTCGCCTCGGGGAAGCGCGCCAAAACCACGCGGGGCCGCGTCCAGAGGGGAACATCAACTTCGCGAAGCAGAAGACAGCAGACGAAAACGCGGCGGAATCTTGAAACAGGAAAACGAGCGCGGTGTTCCCAGCCTCTGGCGGCTCTAGCCGGGCGGCGGGACGAGACGGTTCCGGCGCGGTACTTGTCGCGAATAATTCCGAGGTGCTTATTACTGCGGGCCAGGCCGGGCGCTTGAACGCACCTGCCGACAGGAGGCGCGGCGCCACGGGCGTCCCCGCCCCGCCCCGCCTCGCCCCGCCCCGCCCCGCCCCGCCCCGCCCGGCGCCGTACAACGAAATTAGAACACAGCTGCGCGCGGAGCTTGGCTAGCTGCACACACCTAGGCGGACCGAGGGGGACAGCGGAGGAGGAGGAGGGGGAGGAGGAGAGAGGGGAAAACAGAATGGTGTAAGTGGAAGAGAGCCGCTGGTCGTAGTATACCTGGCGGGGCGGGGGCGGCCGCGGCGGACCGGCGTTAAATTCAGCATGAGAGTGGAATGACACTGGGCATTTCGTACCCCACTTTGTTTACCTCGCGTGGCTGCGCGGACCCCTAGGGCGTGGGTGGGGGATAGAGAGAGAGAGGGAGAGAGAGACAGAGAGAGGGGGTGAAGCGGGGAGGAGGACAGGACAGGCGCGCAGAGCGGCGAGTTGAGGACCAGTCCCTGAAGTGACTCGACAGGACTCTAGCCAGGATATGACTCGGGTCTCCGACCTCACTCATACACTCACGCGCATGCACACACGCACACACACACTAGAGAGAAGGGCAGCATAAAGCAGCTGGTGGCGAGGGCACAATGCACGAGTACAAAGCACACGTGTAAAGCACGCGCACGACACGTGGCACGGCACGGCACGGCAGCAACACGACAGACACTTTTGTCTCGTCCGCTATATATGAACCGAGCCGACATGACAGTCCGCCCGGCCAATAATACACCGGGCTGTCTACCCGGGCAGGCGCGACGGAAAACGCGGCCCAAATCAATCCATCAATCAAACAATCAAATCAATCAACTCAAACAGCGGACTGGACTGCAGCCTGTGCACATGTGCACAGCACATCCATCACCACCCACCTGTCGGGTCGGGTCCCCTCCACTCCACTCGTTTACTCTGAGGCATGGCGCCATCATCGAGTAGGACAGGACGTAGCGAGCCGCTCGCACTCACCTGAAACACACCAAACAGGAGCGGGGGATTAGGCTCAGCCGTGTCAGCCAGTGCAAATGCACCGGCAGCACTCTGGAAACTAAGTGTGAGACCATACGCGTCTCGTCATGCTGTCACTGGTAAAACAAAGGTGGGACTGAGAGCATTTTGATGACTTTGCAGAGGCATTATTAAAATTAGCACCCCGAGGATGGCATTAAAACTCTTTATTGAAAGGCATTAAAATTTAACACCTTTCAAATGGAATTAAATCCTGCCTTTGTTTTTCCCATAGTGGTCCCACTTCTTCCAAAGCATTGCGTCGCAAATGTGTAACACAAGGAGTGGTATATTAAAGTGTAAACTTATTTAAAAATGTATAATTATTTTAAAATGTAAAATTATTTTAAAATGTAAAATTATTTTAAAATGTAAAATAAAAATAAAGTATGTCACTGGAGGAAGGAATTCGTTTCCTTGTACTGTGCGACAGCAGGGTCCTGCCCTGCCACTAAGCGCAGCGTGGCGGGTCCTGGCCGGGCCGAGCAGCCTGTAATTACGCCCGCAACCATTTTCCAGCCCGCCAGGCCCGACCGACACGTCTCAATTCATTTGACCCTGACGGCCTAATTCCTACGGCCATGGCGTGCGTGGGCGTGAGATCACTGGGCGGGGCGGGGCGGGGCGGGGCGAGCTGCGCCTAGGGCGGGAAAGGCGCGGCGCTCCCTTCCGCCCCTCAGCCACTAGGCCTAGCTCGCGGTTTGTCACTCACACACGCACACACACACTGCCGGCAGGCCTGCCCCCACACACATGCGGCTAGGGCAGAGGCGACGGGGAGAGGAGATCTCTTCGACGAAATGGGAAAATCCTGCCTTAGAGGCGACAGCCATGCTCAACGAGAGAAAGAGAGAGAGAGAGAGAAGAGGGTATATGGGGGAGATGGGAGAAAAGTGGTGAAAGAGGGGTGAAAAGCGCAGCTTTCCGAGCGTCGAGAATTAGGCGGGAGGCGGAGGGATAGATGAGTAGATAGATGCGGAGACGCGGACAGGCAGGCGTCCAAGAGTGTGAGGTTGTCACACACCTCGCTGAGTGCGTGTGTGTGAGTCAGAGAGAGAGAGAGAGAGAGCGAGAGAGTCCGGAGTCCGTGTGGGCGGAGGCTCGCTGGGGCGCGTTAAAGGCAACGCCAAGAGTCATAAAGGCAGGTGGAATGGCGGGATCACATGTGACACTCAAGGGGCATAAGGGAGAGTGAGAGAGAGCGAGGTGGAGAGACGGGGGGCGGGGGGGGGGGGCTAGGGGGGTCCTTCTTGGAAGGAGAGCGGGGGGCGGCGGCGGGGGAGACCACAGCCTACCCGGCCCAGCCTCCTGGGCCCGGGTTGGGCGCCCACAACACCCCCCAGCAGCTGGCTGAGACTGAGAGGAGCAGATCGGCCTCTTGCCAAGCACCCCCTCCTCTCTCCCTCTCTCTCCCTCTCTCTCTCCGCGCAAAGCCGCGCCCGCCAGGACCTCATTAAATTTTTTACACACACGCATATTTTTTTTTTTTTTGCAGTTTCTTTAATTTTGTCGTCCGCTGGGGCATTATACCACGGCCCCGGGCGGCACGCCCCTTCCCGCCCCGCCCCGCCGTCCGCATCGCTAGTTGCAAACATCCTGCCGACGAGTGACAAAGGACTCAAAACAAAGTTGTGTGTCGCTCGGAGGCCCGCCCCCGGCCCGGACCGCGGCAGTGAGGGTGCGGGGCGGGGCGGGGCGGGGTAGAGGCGCGCAAGTCACGGGTGAGGAATGTCGGGACTTCCTTCTCTGCGCAACCAAGGAGACACTACAGCCCCTACAACTCCCTGCCTCCTGGTATGGCGCCTCTATCTCTCTCTTTTACTTTCGCTTTGCTGTCGCGGGCGGACCACCCCAGGCCTCGGTGCTGACTGCAGATATAACCTGCAGCATAGCATAACAAAGATTTGACTTCAGTCAAATCTTTACGTTGTTTTTTTTTTGCCTTCGTTTTCCCTTTTTCCCCCCCTTTTTTTGGAAGCCCCTACCTCTCTTCACTCCCTCCCCCCTCTGCACAGTAGACCGGCGCGGCGGCGTTTGAATGAAAAATCATTATTGCTTCCGCGACGACTTGCTGCGAACAACCCCGCCCGCCCCACGCCACCCGCCCCGCCCCACGCCTCCCGCCCCGCCCCGCGGCAGGCGAAGCCCTTTCGCACTACCAAACGAAAATTGAATTTGACAGCTTTGATTGTGAGCGTGTCCATTAATAAGTTTCCGGCTCCAGCCGCTCTGCTCTCCGCTCCGCTCCGCTCGGGCCCGGCCCGGCCCGCGGGCCAGCCGCCCCGCCCTGCCGAACTTCGCACTATCGCTCACCGGCGGCGCTGTCGGCAGGCCCCGCCCCGCCCCGCCCGGCAGCCCAGCCCCGCCCGGCAGCCCAGCCCAGCACTTGGCTCATCCTTTGCCTCTCACACAAACTTGTGTAATCTGGATGGGGGGGTCCAAAATGTAACCCGGCGTGTGCGCCCCGCGCCGCCCCGCCCCGCTCCGCCTGGGGCAAAAACGGATGGAGAGAGCGGGAGAGCCCGCCCCGCCCCGCCCCGGCCCGCCCCGCCCGCAACCCTTAGGCCCGGCGCCTCCCTCTCCTCCAGCCTCATGGCGACCTGAGGCGCACAGAGCGACAGCAAAAGCACACCAAGCAGCAGCACCTCGACTCACCTCACCTCTCCTCCACCGGATAAAGATATACGATGATGACGATTCTATCCTCACAACCGACTCCCCCGGAGGCGCTGCGACTGCGCGCCGCAACACCCCATTGCGCCAAAAATTATTCTTCCCGCGCTTTTTTTTATTGCGAGTGTGCGATGAATGTAAAACGACGTGGTGACGACGGCGCCAGGCCAGGGGGCGCTGATGTCGCGTGGGGCGGGGCGGGGCGGGGCGGGGCGGCAGCGACCCACTTCCACCACGACGAGGATCTTTACGAGGTACCCGCCGTAAAGACAGCGCGGCCCCCCGACAAACAGCACGCCCGGCCCGGCCCCCCGCGCAGCGCGTGAAACGCCTTTGTGAAAGGCGCGCCGCGATACAGAATCACGCCTTCCTGACTTAAAAAAAAAATGAAAATAAAAACTCCACCTCTGGCAGCCTATGGGGGCCTGGGGGTCCTTACACGCACATCGAGGGGGCCACGCCACGGCCGGGCCGGGTCCACCCCTAGTGCCAGGCAACACGGTGTGCTCAGGCCTGGGTGTGGCCCCCGCCCCCGCCCCGCCCCGCCCCGCCCCGCCCGGCCCGGCCCCGCCCCGCCCGCTCTCCTAAATAAACCCTTACACACCGGTCTCTCCGCCCTGCCCCGCCCCCGACCCGACCCGACCCGGCACGGGTCCCTATCACACCCCCTGCCCAACACTCACCCTCGCTCTTTCTCTCGCTCCCTCACTCTCACTCTCCCTCCCCGTATTCTCTCGCTCTCTCTCCCCTGAATGCTAATCACGGTAAACGTGCCGTTGATACGGCCTCGCTACAAATTATCGCTGTGTACATTCCCCGGGCCGGCAGCGTGGCCTGGCCTGTCCTGGCGGGAGAGCTGCTAGGCCTCGGGGTCGGGGGGGCTGGCCAGGTGGGTGACCCACCGCTCTCCCATCTCTCTCTCTCTCTCTCTCTCTCTCTCTCTCTCTCTCTCTCTCTCTCTCTCTCTCTCTCTCTCTCTCTCTCTCTCCTCTCCCTTCCCTATGCAGTGCAGACGTTGAGACGTTGAACCCCCCGTGCTCTGAGCGGAACAGCAGTTGGCGCCTGAATGTTTGATGACACCCAGAACGGAACGGTCGGTTCTGTCCGGGCCGAGCGTTCTGTTCCGCCCTCCTGGGCCGTCCTCCTCAATTACCTCCACGACCGTGCGGGGACGCGCCGGGCCGGGCCGGCCAGGGCACTGCTCCCAACTGAAGTGGCCTCATGCCACACACTTGCAGGTGGGTGAATTTCCAATATTGGTTCACGTCAAAATTAAACGTGTAAAATTTTCTCAAGAACTGAAGGTGCTTTGCGGGATAATAAGTCTCTGGCTTAAGCTTGCATATTTTTTTCAGGCCACCTGGCTCGAGCTTTTTGCTTCACTTTTCACCGAGAAAAAACACCCACATAAAGCACAGCTGCGAGCTGGTGCTGCTCCGCTCCTGCTGCAGGCAAGGCAAACGGTCGGCCGTGTGTCTCGTGGCGGCGTGCAATTCGCGGAAGGAAAAGCCAATAGCGTGCCCGTGAGTGGGCCGCCACACGCGCTGGGCCGAGCTGGGCAGCCGCACGCGGGGCTGAGCATGCACCACCAGCGGCCTGAGCCCGCCTGCCTGCCTGCCTGCAGGGCGTTCCTTTCACCACCCGGCCCGGCCCGGGGCGTGGCGGGGCGTGGCGGGGCAAGGACGGCCGAGGCGAGGCGCAGACCAACGACCCCCCGCGAGAGAGAATGTAGGCCACCCGCACATAGCGAATGCGGTGTAAAAAGGCCTTCATAGCCGCCCGCCCCCTCCCCTCCTCCTCCTCCCATCTCGCACACTACGCCCTACACCCCCGGCCCTTTCTCTCTCCCTCTCCCGGCCCCGCCTGCTTTCTCATTTGTTATTTTTATGACCAAAAGTGATAATGCAGTCACCATGGCTGTTCGCTGCCGCCGCCGCCGCCCCGCTGCCGCTGATGGACTGCTCGACACGAAATACGCGGCTCGTTCGCCGCAGAGCTGCGCGGCGCGCGGGGCCTCCGGTGGCTCCTGTGGGGCGGGGCGGGGCGGGGCGGGGCCGGAGGGCGCAAGGATTACCTCTGATTGGAGTGGCCGGGCGGGGCGGGGCGGGGCGGGGCAGGGCGGGGCGGGCGTGATGCAGCGGCAGCCTGACAGGTCCCTGTTTCAATCTGCATGCAGATGACCCGGCAGGGTAAATAGACGTATATGAGCTGAGCAGGCACTTCATCTCGAGGAGATCCTGCCACACTGAGCGCCAATCGGCGGGAGCCCGCCACTATCCCCCCAGCTCTCTCTGTCTCTGTCTCTGTCTCTCTCTCTCTCTCTCTCTCTCTCTCTCGCACACACCGACGCTCTATTGCCATCCCAGTAAACTTATTCGATCCCCTCGCTTTGTCTTTCTCCCCTTTGAACCAATCGCTTTTTGGCCAGGGGGGAAAATAGGACTTTGCTTCTCTTGTGATAATAATTCGCACAAGCCGCGCGCGAGTCAAAGCCCGCTGGCCCAGGTCTCTCGCTCTCTCTCCTGAGAAGGTAAGCAGCCAAGCCTCAAATTCAATTAAAATCAGCAGGGGTGCAAATAAGAGGCATACCACCGCAAGGAAAAGAGAGAGAAGTAGAGAGGGAAACAGAGAATGGGTGGAATGATAGAGAGACAGAAAGAGGGAGAGGGAGAGAGAGAGAGAGAGAGAGAGAGAGAGAGAGAGAGAGAGAGACAGAGAGAGGGAGAGGGAGAGAGAGAGAGAGGTTGAGGGGGGGTGGCGTGGCTCTGTATGCCGAGGGGAGGCTGCAGAGAGGGAGGGGGAGAGGTGTGAAAGGCGGGTCGGGGGCGCGAGGGTGGGCGGGGCCGAGCTGCTAATTACGCAATCGGATTGGTTCCGGTCCACTGCACTTCCGGCCTGACTGTACAGGCGCGCGGGGCGGCTCGAAAACTTTCCAGGTAAGCCACGAGCACTCGCAGAGAGAGAGGGAGGGAGAGAGAGAGAGAGAGAGAGAGAAGGGGGTTAAGTGCGGGAGATGGGGGAGCAAAAACAACCCTGTGGAGCTCGGCCTACGCGGAGCAGGGTAGTTTCAGAGGCACAGGGTTGTTGGCCTTTCCCTGCACTCGCCCCCTAGGTGGTATTCAGACGATGTGCGACAACATGTAAGAGAGCCGGGGCCGGGCGGGGCGGGGCGGGCGGGGCGGGCGGGGCGACCACCACACCACACGTGACCTTCGGCTCACCGCCATTAGCCTTTGCTCCCCGCAGGCCCGCAGGCCGCAGGCAGGTAGCGGCCCGGCCCGGCCCGGGCGCCCGGACACAACCAGGGTAGGCAGACCCGCCGGGCACGCCTGTGGAGCGGGTGGCCTATCTCAGCGTGGCGCGGGGCTCCCCCGGCCCGGCCCGGCCCGCAGCCGCCCCCGCTCCGGTCGAACACCCCCGCGGGGCGGGTGCCACGTGAATACACAGGCCATCAGCCGGCGCCCCAGGGGCCTGCCGGGGCCGAGGTGCACCCTGGTCCTGGAGGTTACCTCACAGGCACTGCACGACGGAACTGACTACCGGGAATGTGATGCTAAAATGAGCGGAAAGTGAGCGAGGTTAGGTGAGGCTAGGGTCCTGCAGGACGTCCGCCCCGCCCCGAGGCAGGGCAGCAGGGCCCGACAGGACAGCGGTGGGCGGGGCGGGGCGGGGCGCCCCTCCTCGGCGGAGGGCGAGGGGGAGGAGCAGGGGTCGATGTGCTGATTGGGTTCGCTGTCGAGTTTTCCCAGCTTGCTCACAAACTGCCGTTTATTGCCACCTTGGCAGCAGCAGGGTCGGGCGGCGGCGGCGGAACGTCGCTTCCACTTTTTCTTTTCTCTTTTTTTTCGACTCCCCCTCTACCTCCTTCGACTTTTCCTCTTTTCATCCGTCTCTTTCTCTCCCGCTTTCTCTCCGTATTCCTTGTGTGTCCAGTCGAGCCAAACATCTATCTTGTCCGGCTCCCCTGTACCAATTACCCTGCATGTCTACAACTCCTGGACCGCCCCACCCCGCCCCGCCCCGCCCCGCGTCAGGCGAAAAGTCAGGCGTGCCTCCCTCAGCCCTTTTCTTCCGCCCTAGCGCCCTGCAGGGCCTGCCCCGGCCCTCCCCCATCTGCGATATCTTTTCCTCCCCCTTTTTGACGAGGCCTTGTTGTACGCCGGCAAATCGCTCAGCAGCCGGCTAGCGCTGCCGGCGGCCGAGGGAAGAATACGTGCATACTTCAGACCTTATGAAAACTTTTTAATTTCGTTTCAGAATCTTTAATGGGCAAATTTATTTACATGAAAAAAAGTTATCGGGGAAATCATTAACTGCGCGAACCGTTTCATGGCACATATTACCTCGTGCAAATTCACACTAATAATATATAATTTAAAAATTTTCTTTTGCGTACGAGTCCCGCGCGGCCCGCGGTGCAGTCCCGCCCCCTCCTTCCTACTCAGACGCGCTTTATTGATCCAGTTCCACTCCGGGCCGGCGGACACTTTTCTTTTCGCGCGTTTAACTTTGTGTCCGGAGAGGCGCCCCCCCCCCCCTCTCCCACCACCACCGCGCCCCTTCAATGAGGAATAATATTCCATTCGGCACCGTGTCTCCGCCGACACGCCGAACTGACGCCCCGAAATAATTACGGAAATTGGCCGCTGCTGCTGCCGGCGATTTGTTTCGGAACTGTCTCGAGCCTGCCCCCGGCTCAGCGTGTACACTGCGCGAAACAGCAAATAATAAAAAAAAATTAAAAGGACTGAGAGGAGGCTTTGCGCAGCAGCACGCGACCTCTCTAATGACAAGCCCGATTAATCGCGAGTTATTACTGCCCCGCAGCCTATGGCCCTGCGCCCCGCCCCGCGGGGGCGGATGAACAACAAGCAGCACAGCTCTGCCTTTTTCAAACTTTTCCCGCCACGACAACTTACTTCCGGTTTTTCGAGGGCGCGTTTGCCCTAAAAACCTTAATATACCGCAACCCCCAACTTCTTCTTCGACCCCTCCCTCCCTTCCTCCCTCCCCAACCCCTTTGTCCATGCGGAGGGAGGCGGACAGCCCTTAAAGTGGCCTTGTAATCACAAGGACAGCGCTGCGCGCAGGGCCGGGCCGGGGCCGGACCCCGCGCTGCCCTGCCGGCTTATGACCCCCAGAGTGTGGGCGAGGCGAAAGTAAGTTGAAAGTGGCGCGGCCGCGGCGCCCTTAGAGTGGCCCCACCCCGCCCCACCCCACCCCGCCCCACCCCGCCCCGCCCCGCCCCGCCCCGCCCCGCCCGTGCTCGCACTGTCTCCTCTCTTCACGACGTCGTACAGACTCTCTCGCTCTCTCACTCTCTCCTCGGGCCGGCACGTGCAGCGCCGCGCTAATAGGGGCCTAACTCACATTTGTTAGCGCGCTCCGCTCCGTGTCGCTTACCGTCCGGTAAAAAGGGGCAATATCTCTTCTGCTGCTGCTATCCTCCCCTCTGCTCACCGGGGCCTCCCGTCCTCCCTGCAGCGCGCCCGCCCGGCCCGCCCGCGCCTCCTCAAAACGCAGCGGCATTCATAACGCCAAAGGGGAGAGAAAAATAAATGGAGGGTGTGGGTGGGGCGCGGAGCAGGGCGCGAGCCTAGCCTCCCGGATTAATAAAGAGCTACACTGCTCATGAAACGCTTAAAACACTGTGCATACGACTTTTCTTCCATGACAACGTTCAGCGATTCAGTGATTTAAGGGGTGTCATAAATGCCTGAACGTGAGGAAATCGGCTCCGTCTGCAAGTGCCAAAGGGCCGCGTGGACTTGTACACTTTTCACTATGCCATGACAGGGCCGGGGCCGGGGCTGTCAGCGCGCTCCGCCCCCCTCGCCTCGGCCGGGCTGGGCTATGCTGCTCCCACGGTGGAAATCTAGGAAATGCGTTTTTGTTCCCGACCCAACAATTTTCACAACTTTTCCCCGCAGAGAATAACGCATTTTCGGCCGATGCGTGGGGGAGGGGTAGGGGGCGTGACATGGCGGGGCGTGGTGGGGCGGGAGGGTTCATAGGCCGAGGGCCGGCCGGCTGGGCTGGCCGATGAGAGATAGTCCGCCTGGGACTTGTCGCGGACAGAGATGGATGAATGGGCCAAAGGGGGGGCGTGGCGGGGCGTGGCAGGGCGGGGCGGGTGGGGGCAGCAAAGCGACTTGGCCAATTCAGCGCACAGCGAGAAGTCAAACAGTTGCGCACGCACACAGACACACGTGCACCCGCACAAACAAACACAGACACACAGACACTACCCGAGACAAACACGGGCATTCCGCGCCGGTGCTCCGCTGCGACCCGGGTGACATAACCAGAGCACCGCGCCGCGGTCATAGCTCCGCTGGGGTCGGAACCTCGGGAGAGACGAGCAGCCCAGACACACACAGCGAGGCGCGATGCGAGAATACGCACTCCATGATTCCTTTGTGAAAAAACCGACAACAGGTCGACCTTTTTTTTCGCACGAGAGGTAATGTCATCGATCACATCATGCATGATTCCGTTTCGCGGCGGGGCCGGGACGCGCTGCACACGATGCGAGGCGTCGCCCCGCCCCGCCCCGCCCCGCCCCGCCCCGCCCCGCCCCGCCCCATGCGCTATTGTCGCCTCCTGGCGCTTCGTTACGGAGTCACCCCTTCCGCCACATACGCCCCTCTGTGCGTGCGACCATCCCTTATGCCCCCCCTCTCTCTCTCTCTCTCTCTCTCTCTCTCTCTCTCTCTCCCTCTCTCTCTCTCTCTCTCTCTCTCTCTCTCTCAACACTCGTGTAAATCGACATTCATTTGTCTGATGGCTCGCGTGTCCCGGAATGTGCGCCAGGGGAGGGGTGGGTGGGCCTCGCGCGGGGGTTGTGCACTGATGAGGTGCCCAGGCGGGGCGTGGCGGGGCGTGGCGGGGCGTGGCGGGGCGTGGCGGGGCGTGGCGGGGGCGGGCCGAGTCCGCTTTGGCCCGAGGGTCACCGTTTTGTACAACGCGGCGCGCGGTCGGCGAGGGGTGGATGGTGGGGGAAAAAAAACATTCTATGGGTGATGGTGAAAAAAAAAATTACAAAACATACGGGCACGCGGTGTCGGCGGCGGAAGTGAATGGGAAATGGCTACGGCGCCACGGCCGTGCGGGCTTTTATTCACTTTGAGAAAGTTAAAAGTTTCTCACACTGGAAACCCAAGTATGCGCATGTCACACACGTGTAGGTGTATGGCCTTACACTTAAACACTTTTTCCCTTTAAGTGTTATGAATTCTTATGAAAATTCACACTTTTTCAATGAGTGTTTCTATAGAAATTCAGACACTTTCAAGTGTGC
Organism: Frankliniella intonsa; assembly: GCA_033675135.1. Classification (NCBI taxonomy): domain Eukaryota; kingdom Metazoa; phylum Arthropoda; class Insecta; order Thysanoptera; family Thripidae; genus Frankliniella; species Frankliniella intonsa. Next base: position 7,847,010 of record CM066254.1, on the reverse strand, counting down.
GACATTCAGACACTTGGCGAATACGCGCCCTCTGCACGCAGACGCCGCTGCAGCCCCACAGTCGTTATGCGGCTAGCCTGCGACTCCTCTTCATGCACGACCCTTCGAAAAGAAATATTACGAACCGTAAAAGAGCCGGCAGCCTTAATTAAAGCCAGGGCCGCGAAGCGAGGCGAGCCGCACCGCGACAGCCTCCGCCCCACTCGCTTTAGTTTGACGGTTACTGATGCGGCATGCGGCCAGGGCCACTCCCTACACGTCCCCGGCCTGGGCGAAAAGGTCACGACTGCACCAGATGCAGATACGCGCTTGACAATAGCCAAGCCACGCTGTTCGTTAGTTAATTTATTTTTTAAAAGAAACCTAAAGCTGTTTTTACTCTTGCGACGCTTCTATCTACGCGTTCCGCGCCCCTTATTTCTACGGCCACACGCTCATCAGACATGTAAAGGCGTCTCCACCCCGCCCCACCCCGCCCCGCCCCGCCCGCTAGCCGCCACGCGCGCACGGCGAAACAAATCCCCTTTGGAAAGAATATAGGCCCGGCCTGGCCTGGCCCAGCCCACGTACACGGGGCCGCCCCGCCTCCCCCCGGTGGGGCCCTAGGGCCCACTGTAGTTCGCCGACCCTAAGCGGGGCGGGGCGGGGCGGGGCGGGGCGGGGCGCCACCCTCCTCTGTATACCAGATGCGGCGCACGGCGCGCGGCCCGGCCCGGCCCGGCCGCGGCCACTGTCGCTGCAGGCCTCGGCTCGACTCGGCCCGGCCCCGCAACGCCACCCCCAGGCAGGCACACCCACCGGCGCAGGGCGATTAACATCCCCCACGGCCTCCGCCCCGGCACCCCGCCCCGCCACGCCCGGCGCTAAGGTGTGGCCGTGCAGTGATAAAGAAGAGAGAAAAGTACAAAACGGCCTCCAGGCCCGGCCCCTAGCGCGCCACTGCCGGTTATAAATTAGCAGAGGCCCGACGCGGCCCGGCACAGCACGGCCACGGCCTCGGCCCCGCGGCCTTAGCCGATCACGTCCCGAACCCTCGGCCTGGGGACGACCGGGTTATGCAGCAGTGAAGCCCCTCAGAGGTCTACCCCGCCCCGCCCCGCCCCCACCCCGCCCCCCGACACGGGCATCGCGACGGTGTCACCCGCCGCCTCCGCCGGACACACAGCGAACACGCGCCAGCGCCCCGTGGCAGTTAGGCAACCCTCCTGCCCGCATGCGTAGCGGTACAGTATCCCCCGCGCGAAACTGCCTCCTGCTGGCTCAGGATATTTTTCTGTGGTAGTTCATGATCCCTTGTCCGAGCATGAGAGAGAGACAAAGAAGAGCACGAGCCTCTAAAAACCATGAGTCGACAGCAGAAAAAAAAGAGAGAGAGATAGAGAGTAATCGAACCCGAGCGGGCAGGGCGGTGGTAGGGCAGGGCAGGGCAGGGTAGGCCTACGTGCCAGCTTCACCCGCAGCTGGTGCGCTGCAGGCCAGCAGACGGCTGCTGCATCCCTCTCATCCCCCCCCTCCCCCCGCTCTCTCTCTCTCTCTCTCCCTCCCCCTCTCTCTAGCACTCCCCTTTACACACACACACGCACACACGCGTGCGCGATAGTAATCTGACGTCTGCGCGCACCCTCGGGGCACAACCCCCCATCTGTCCGTTTCGTTGTGACAAATCCAGTTCCTTTCCAACACGTATGAGCGTCAGAAAAAACCTTTATATATATTTTTTATTTTTACCAAGAAAAGACTTATTGTATACGATAATCTGCTCGTGCCCAACGGCGTTACATCACCACATGAACGATCCAGCGACCCCTGACCGAAACCCAGCAGGTGAGTGGCGGGAGGGACGCGTGGGGGGCGGGGCGGACCCGGAATGAGACGGACCGGAAGTCAGAGATGAGTTTCCGGTCCGTCCGAACGCAGCAGGACGACAATTTAACGCCAGAGCAGGCCGATTGAGCGGCTCCGCAGGCGAGACTAGGAGCTCTGGTACATCGCGCTCTCAGTACAGTTTATAGACGCAGTGTCTCCCCCCGCCGCCCCGGGTAGGAACATTCTCCTACAAGCTATGCGTGATCCTCGCCCTCGCCAACTTCTTGAGCTCACAATCATGGCCACTGCAAAGACCTTAAAACACCAGTACCATCAGTTTGCCACCACGTTTTTTTCCTTTCCTCCTTCTCCTCGTTCAGCCTCTCCTCCTTTCTTCCCTCGGTTCTCTCTCTCTCTCCCCAGGGCCACACGAGCCAAGCATCGCCGTGCAGTTCACTTCCATCGCGGACTCAACAGGCCGTGAAACGTGAATGAAAGCGCCGCCCCGCCCCGCCCCGCCCCGCCCCACCACGCCCCGCCACGCCCCGGTGTCTCGTTAGAGCCCGGCCCGCCATGGTGGCGCGGTGGTGCGGTGAGTGTGCGCCAGCGATAGCAAGTGCAGCGCGTTCATAATGACCATCTCTCTCTCACTCTCGGCACCCGCCCGCCCATATCTCTCTCCCTCTCTCCAGCAACCCCAACCCGTACACCTCCCTCTCTGTCTCTCGCTCTCTCTCTTGCTCTGCGGGCCCGGCCCCCTCAAGCCTCAAGCCATAGAGCGTCATAGCGTGGATAGCTTGGCACAGTCGCTGCCAAAGGGGCAGCCAGTGGCGGCGGGGCGGGGCGGGTCCCGGCGGGTCCCCGACAGTATCGCGGCGCTGGGGGACGCCGTTGGGCTGGGGCGGGGCGGGGCGGAGCGGGGTGGTGCGGGGGGTCTTGGCCTGGCCTCTGCACTTCCACCCAACTCACCGAGACGAAGAAAAATAAGAAAATAAAAATCAGAGACGTCGTGGAGCAGAAGCCGCGCGTCCAGCTCGGGCCCGGCAGTGCACCGGTGCATGTGCATACATACGGCATTCGGGTCGGGATGCACTCAGCTCGTCAAACTGCAGCGGGACGCTGGCGGGCGCAGCGCAACGCAGCGCAGATTGGATTTCTATTTCTATTTGCCGTCCGCCCCGCCGCCGCCGCTGCTATTGGATTGGATTGGCCGCTACCGGTGCCATGGCCGCGCGAGAGTGCACTTTGCACAAATAACCGCAACCAGAGTTTTCCTTCCATCATCCTTATTTCCTTTCTCTCTCTGTCTCTCTCTTTTTCTCTCTCTCTCTCGCGTACGTATAGATATTGCATTATTGGCGCTGCCGTGCATGCGGCATCCTCTCTCCCGCGCTGCTACCGAGTGCGTGAGAGAGATAAAGTGGAGAGAGGAAGAAGAAGAGGAATAAGAGGAAGAGTGCGGTGTCCTGAACATGCTCCACCTGCGCAGTGCGGTGCCCCCCCCCCCCCCCCCCCCCCCCCCTTTTCGGACGGGTCTATCTCTCCTCTCTGAATTGTAAACAGTGGCTTGGCCCGCGCATTGTGTGAGCCCCAGCCTGAGCCTTGGGGTGACCAGCGGGCCGGGCCGGCCAGCACAGCCCGAGCTGTACTCTGTTGTTGGGCCCCTCCGCTACCCCCGCCGTGGCGAACCTGGCGGCCTTTAGGGTGGCGGGATAAAAGGGAGAGGGTGGGAGAGGGAGAGAAGGAGAGAGGGAGAGAGGCAGAGAGGGAGAGAGAGGGAGGAGAAAGGAACGGCTGCGGTGACCTGAGACACGCGCGGGTTGGGCTGCGGGGGGACGGAAGGCGGCTGTCGACAGTTGTATGGCAGGCAGACAACCCTTCCGTCCAGCTCGCGAGTGTGGGGCGAGGCGAGGCGGGGCGGGGCGGGGCGGGGCGGGGCGGGGCGGGGCGGGGCGGGGCGGGGCGGGGCGTACCGCGCGAGGGACTGGCGCGTCATTTCCAATGCTGAACGCCAAAACTTTTGGGGCTGTGGTGCGATGCGGGGGCGGCGCGGGGGCGGCGCGGGGGTGCGGGGGCGGTGGGGGCGGTGTCGGGCCGGCACGCACGAGTGTGGCTGCCGCTGGCAGGCCCATCCCGTTCTATCCCATGCTATCCCCTGCTGCCTCTACTCTCGGGCTCATGACCTGCCGCTGCGGCCGCCGCTGCACCGACATGGAGAGGAGAGGGGGGGCTCCAGCTCTAGCAGACTCACTCACGGCGCATGGGGGGGTTCAGGGCGCTCGTCAACTAACTCCGCTACGCCTCGCCCCGCCGCGGCTCCACGCTGCGTGCACCTCGTCACTACGAGTCATCGAGCGCGGGCATCACGGAGCGGATCAGGATCAAGTTGGAGTGACAGCGGGACGGTGAGGTGGAGCGGGGCGGGGCGGGGCCGCGCGCCCACCAAGGGGGATTTGGGGGAGGGGGCGGGGGATAAGGGCTCTGGCGGCATTTAGAACCATCGCCGAGGCTAAGGCACTGAGAAGTAAAGGCGATGGAATATTTGTAGACCGCGGTGATGAGTAAAACTTCAAAGTCAAACGAATTGAAAATCTAAAAGAACCTGCTCGAGTGTTTTCCCCCAGGACTTAATGCTAAATTCGGTGAGCTTACCTTTTGCGCCTTGCACATGGCGTTGATGGCCTGGACGTCGTGGTGCGCGTGGCGGGTGTCGTGCAGGCAGAGCGCGCACACGGCGGCGCGGCACACGAGGCAGTACAGCGACAGGGCCTCGTCGGCGTGCTCGGCGCACGACGCCTCGCCGCGGCCCAGCTTGCAGCGCAGCGCCGCCTTGCCCTGGCGCGGCTCGAGCAGCGTGTGGCGCGCCAGCGGGCCGCGCGCGGGGTGGCACGCCTCCCGGCACGCGTCGCAGTACAGCACCTGGGAGGTCAGGAACAAGAACGTTTAAAAACAAGCAGACATTAAACGTGGTTCAACCTTAAACGGAAAACATAGTGAATTTGGGTTCACCCATTCTGAAAAGAAATAATTTAATTTTTAAAAATTCTGGAAATCTAAATCTACAACTGACTTTGGTCCGAAAAAAAAAGACATCGTACAGTTGCTACAACTGTTCATTATTCATACTCTGCCTCAGATGGCGTGTGACTAAGCTTTCGAGAAAATTTGATAAGTCAATTTCAAACTAAAATTCAGAAAATTTCACAGAGGTTTCCCGCTGCATTGATGTCGCCAAACAAACTTAAGCGAACGACGGGCGCGGTACTATTTCCGCGAGCCGTTGGTGCCGCGAAAAAAGGATAGGGCGTTGGAGAGACGTCGGCTGGTGACGACGGGACGGGACGGGACGCCCTGAGGGGGGCCAACGCATTCTGGGGGATAAGGAGTATAAAGTGAGGAGCAGGGGCCGCCGCGGCCGGGGCGGGGCGGGGCGGGGCGGGGAAAGGGTCCTCTGCTCTCCACTCTAAAAGGCGCGCGCGAGAGCGAGAGAGAGAGGGGCTTGTGGCCGCGGAGAGGGGGCGGGGCGGGGGCGGGGCGGGGGCGGGGAGGGGCGCGCTGGGCCACCCAATCTGTCCTTGTCGGCTCTCGCAATGTTCACACTCGCGCGCCACAGCCGCCACGCGCACGCACGCACGCACGCACGCGGGGCGAAACATATATGTGTCGTGCAGAGAGATGGGGCGCACGCGAGGTCGGAGGTCAGGCAGGAGAGGACCAGGAGGACGGACACGGGGCCGTCAGACGCACTGGCAAGAGAGGGAGAGGGCGAGAGAGAGAGAGAGAGGGAGAGAGAGAAAGAGAGAGAGAGAGAGAGAGAGAGAGAGAGAGAGAGAGAGAGAGAGAGAGAGAGAGAGAGAGAGAGAGAGAGAGAGAAAGAGAGAGCGAGCAAGAGAGAGCGAGCAAGAGAGAGCGAGCAAGAGAGAGCGAGCAAGAGAGAGAGCGAGAGAGACAGAGAGGGGAAGGGAGGGAGGGAGGGAGGGAGGTCAAAAGCCGGCCCGGGAGGTATCAAAAGGATCACGCTGATGAAAAATTGTTGTCTCAAATGAGTTTTTCCTGTGGGCTGATGAGCAGCGAGCCCGCCCGGCCGGGCCGCCCGGCTCGCTTCGCCCGGCAGAAATGGAGGAACGAATGACGAATTACGGCCGGGCCCAACCACATAGCGGGGCGCAAAGCGGCGTTACATCTGCGGGGGACCCGGGGGGGGGGGGTCGCATGCTCGGCCGCGTAATTGTTCCTCGCACCGTAGCGTGGCGTGGCGTGGCGTGGCGTGGCGTGGCGTGGCGCCCGCGCCAATAAACGAGTCCGCAAGGTCACTCAGCACACTTGGCGTGGAGCGGGCGGGCACAATGCACGCCACCGCCGCACCCGTATTTGGAACACCAGCGCCACGCCGTACACGCGCGCGCGGATGTACACCGTGAACAATACGCTAATTGGGCGGATAGATAGATAGACTAGCGCGGGGCGTTCTGGTCTCGGTTCTAGTGGCGAGACTACACCGTCCATCGAGCAGTCAATGGCCAATATTCCAGCCAGATATGGCAAGCTCTGGATCTTTACCGGCGCGGCCTTTTAGCCCCTTTGGCTCGCCCCTATCGCGGTCTCCCTATCTCGCTCGCTCCTCGCGCTCTCCCTATCTCGCTCGCTCCTCGCGCTCTCCCTATCTCGCTCGCTCCTCGCTCGCTCTCTGCCTACATTGCTCGCTCTCACCTCCGATCGGATAATCCAACTCCTTTGCCGTCAGCTGTCTGCCCCCGCCATAGGCTGCTCTGCGCCTCCGGTGTCTTATTTGTCTCGCGACAAAGAGCGAGAGAGAGAGAGAGAGAGAGGGGGGGGGAGGAAGGGAGCGAGAGAGAGAAAGAGAGCGGGGGCACAGGCAGGGATCTGTCAAAGCAGCCCAGCCGATTGCCATTCATCCAACAGTCTCTCTTCTCTCTCTGTTTCCTCTCCCTTCCTCTCCCATTCTCATTGACATTCCTCGTGATCCGGTATTCCGCAGAAAGGCATAGCGGCCACGCCCCGGCCGGGCTGAGGCGGGCGAGGCGGCAACAACAAGGCGCGCGATGTACTGCGATAGGAAACTCGCGGGGAAAAGTGACAATTTACGAGACGGGGCGGGGCGGGGCGGGGTGGGGCGGGGACGGGGTGGGGACGGGGCGGGGGCGGGGTGGGGTGGGGGAGGACGGACGATCCTACTAGGGGCAGGAAGCGTAAGAGGCCCGCGGGACACAGCAGCAGGAAGGAGGGGGAGGGGGAGGGAAGACAACTTGCTGATTCAGGCTCTGCGCCGCGCCGCGCCACACCCCTGCCCTACCCCGGGGGAGGGTGGTGTGGTGATGCACCGGTCGGCTCGGCTCGGGTCGAGCCGGAGGGTAGCAGGGCGGCGCGGGGCGGCGCGGGGCGGGGCGGGGCGGGGCGGCGCAGGGGTTGGTTGCACCACGACACTTATTGTCCCCGCCGCGTTGCCACATCTAGCGTTGCGGCCCGGCCTGCATTGTTCACTTGGGGTTGCGCGTCCTGGCCTGGCCTGCTCATCACGCCCCCCACAAGTCTTATCCGCCCATCCCTCCCCATCATATCCCGTCAAAGAGGGGAGAAAATGAAACATTGTGAAATACTGTACGCACGTATTTAGGGGTTGCGCCAACCTCACACACAATCACCAGCGACGCGAATGTGTTTAGGGTTCGATCGTGGCGCGAGGGGTGAGTGTAGGTAAAAGTCTAAATCGGCAGAACCGATTGTCTACAAACAATTTAAAAAAAAAAAATTCGACACAGTTTTGTGTCGCGAGTTCTATTTCTTCAATTGGATTGAATTTCCTCAATTTTGTCGTCTGCGATTCTTGGGGACTCTCCTGGGTAAGGGGGTGCAGGCGCCTACAGGGGGGGGGGGGGGGGTGCGACGCAATATCAGCCCCGCACCGCCGCGACTGGCTGGACGACCAGGAGGCGCACAGCACGGTGGGGCGGGGCGGGGCGGGGCGGGGCAGCGCCAGCAGTTTATTTGATTGCAATGACTCTGCGGTCCACGGCGGGGGTGGCGCGGTGCGGGCGGCTGTGTGGTGTGTGCGTGCGGGCGGACCTGGAGGGGAGCAGTAATCGTCGTCGAAAACATCCTATCCCGGGCCCGGGCCGGACCGGCGGGGCGGGGCGGGGCGGGGCGGGGCGGGGCGGGGCGGGGCGGGGCGGCGGGCCACTCGCAGACAAGTTGTCTCATCAGGATCAAGCGAGCCGAGAGGCGGCAGCGGCGGGGCGGGCCTGCTGCAGCAGCCCACGGACGCCCTGCGCCCGCCCCCGCCCAGCCCAGACCAGACCCCTCAGCCTCCAGGCCAAAGCAATCGATCCGAGCGAGAAATCGCCGTCGCGCCTCGGCTTACAGGCCCCGCGGCGGCGAGGGGCCCGCCCCGCCCCCCGATCACGTGTCGAGGATCGAATAAATTCAGCAAATCCCCCTCCCCTATAACCTCCCCGCCGTGGCCCGGCCGGCCCGGCCCCGAGTCAGACGCACATCATTTGTCGGCCAATATGATATTGCGTGAGTGCGCCAGGGCTCCGACACCGCTGTGACGGGGACCGCCAAAACACGCACGCACGCACGCACGCACGCACGCACGCACGCGCACGCACACACACACAGCCACCCAAGTGTCGCACGCACGAGTGCGCCCCGCGTCGCTTCCGCTGTCCTCTGCCTGCCTGGAAGGTGATGTATTTGACAGTGTACCCCGCGGCTCTTACCCCCCCCCCCCTCCCCCTCCAGTGCAGATATTATCACAGGCGACCCCCCCTCTTCCTCCTCGCGCCCTGTTCTTCCCCCTGCTTCCTCTCTCACCCTCTCTCGAGAGAGATCTCACCCTCTCTCTCTCTCTCTCTCTCTCTCACACCCTCTCTCTCTCAACCTCTCTCTTCCTCGGCCTCTTTCCCAATTTCGGCCGCGCCGCTGTGGCATTCACTAAAGTTGCAGCGGCAGTGGAAGCTGCGTGTTGCTGGCTGAGCCAGGCTGGGTGCGACCACCTGAGCAGGCGGGAGGGGAGGGGAGGGGGTGGACGCGAAGCGGGAAGGGAGGCTCGCCCCGAACGCCCCACGCTTGATTGCGTAACTTGAGCAGACTTCGGTGGGGCGGCCCAGCCCGGCCACGAGACGAAAACCACGCGGGGCTGCCCGGGCGTGGCGGCCCACCAGCGAGGGGTGGCGGGGCGGGGCGGGGCGGGGCGGGGTGGGGTGAGGCGAGGCGGGTGGCGCGCGAGGAGGATATCAGAGATTCGGGGCCATAACTCAGCGGTGCACCGCGCGGCGGCGGCGGGGCGGCGGCGCGCCACCAGGGCCACCGCCACCAGGCCGACAGACAGCGCGCGCCGGGGGCTGGCGGGGCGGGGCGGGGCGGGGCGGGGCGGGGCGGGGTGCGGCGGGCGGAGTCGACATTGCCCATGCATGGTCTGGAGCAGAGAACACCAAGATGCGCCCTTTTTTAGCCTGTCGGCCGCGCGTAGCTGAGCAGCAGCAGGGTGCGGGCGTGCGTGCGAGATAATCTTTTTAAATAAAAGAGTAAGTCCCTCCCCGGGGCGGGGCGGGCCCGCGGGCCGAGTGTGAGGATGCGTACATCCATTTCCATACAGTAGTGTCGTCCCGCCCCGCCCCGCCCCGCCCCGCCCCGTCCCGTCCCGTCCGCTCGTGCTCCAGCTGATTGATATGCCACACCACATGACGGCCGGGCCGGGCCAACACTCTCCTTCTCCTCCTTCTCCTTCTCCTCTTTCGCCTATTCTATATTCTTTCCGTGTGTGTTTGATCACAAAGCGCCAGGCACAGGGGTCCTCCTCTGCCCGCATGCAGCGCTCCCCTAACCCCTCCCCCTCCTCGTCTATCCTAGACCACAAAAGCTTTCGTCTGGCCAGCTGTCTACCTAGCGCGCGCCGCGCGCCCGCCCGCCCCGCCCCGCCCCGCCCAACAGCTGAGCGCTCCGGGCCTCACGCACGACCGGGCACGGCGAGGCGCGGGTACATGAGCGGTGCCAGCCGGGTGCCAGCACGACGCACACCTGGAGCTGGCCGCGGCCGGCCTGGCGCGGCCCCCCGCCCCCTCCCCCCTTAGACCACGTGACAACCATTAACCATTTTGCGCGCCGACAGCAGCAACAACAAAACATTAAGCAAATGCTTGATGGTACACATTTATGTGTCGCTCAGGAGATATAAAGAATACCGTTTCACTTTTACTTTCATTTTTTTCGCAGAGCACACGAATGCTCGCCGGCGATAGACGCCCCGCCTGCAGGCAGAGTGCGAACCCCGAGGGACTGTCGGCCTGGACTCGACAGGACAGTCAAGTCCCAACCCAATTGGCGTGCGTTACGTTAACGCATCACGCGAGCCGGCCGACATCGCGGAGGAGGCGGGGCGGGGCGGGGCGGGGCGGGGCGGGGCGGGGCGACCATTACTGGACGGTTATTCGGGTGGTCACGTCACGTGACGCCGCGTCGGCTCCAAACGATTATTTCCCTACATAGTATAAGGCGAACCGGAGAGGAAACGAGTTCGTTTTATTTTTTCTCTGGACTACATTATCACGTCGAATCTCCAGAAAATATTGGGTACAGCCGGAAAAAAAAATTAAAGCGCATTCCTTAAGTAAGTAAGCACGAAATTACAGGATGCGTTTATTTTTTTATGGTTCCAAACTCATCGACGCGACGGCGGCGGCGGCACGGCGGTCGCGGCAAAGAGAAGACAGCAGCTCAGACGGATGCGTCCGGGAATGCGTGCGCGCGCGCGTGTCTGCTGAGCTGTTCGGATGCGGCGGCGAGGAAGAGAAGGAGGACCGGCCCGGCCCCGCCCCGCCCCGCCACGCCCCGCGACGTGCCCACGTGTGTGCCTCCCGTATTCCGCCGCTCATTCATCCGGTCTCGGATGGGGGGAGGGGAGAGAAAGGGTGGGGAAGGGCTGGCTGGGGCTAAGCGCCTCATAGATCCGATTTTATGATCGCGTTGAGTAGGGCTCCTGCTCCTGCTGCTGCTGATGTAGGCCCACCTCCATGCCACGCCCCACCCCGCCCCGCCCCGCCGCGTAAACAGACACCGGAGGAGGATGAGGTCAAAGGGAGAGGGAGCGAAGGTAGGAATGGGGAGGCAGGAAAGGAGGCGTTCTGCAAGGCGTTCTGCGTGTAGCGCGCTGCGCACCGAGCGAGGGCGGGGTGGGGCGGGGCGCGGCGGGGCGGGGCAAGCAGGGGTTCAATCTCTCCACGGCTGCTGCCAAAGGTTTGGGGATGGGCGGGGCGGGGCGGGGGCATGCAAAGAGCAGGGGAGGAGGCGGCGCGGCGCGGCAGGAGCAGCAGCTGCTGATAGCAGCGGTGATAAAAGGAGAGCGAGCAAGAGGGCAGGAGCGAGCAAGAGAGAAAGAGCGAGAGAGACAGGGAGCGGGAGCAGGCACCTAAAAGGAAGCGCGCCGTCGTCGCCCGGCCCCGGCCCCGCCCCGGCGCACGGCCGGCTATTTCAACGCAAACGCAGGCCCCTTTTGGACTGGAGTGGAGTGTCCTCTACTACACTAGCGTGCGCGCGGCGTGTCCCCTATGGTCCGCACACAGTGTCCTCCTCCCCGCGTACTCAGCCCGCGAATAGCATATGGCCCGGCGGGGCGGGGCGGGGCGGGGCGGGGCGGGGCGGGGCGGGGCGGCGTGCGGTGTAACAACCATGCTGTAACAAACACACTACCGTCCTCCCCGCCCCGCCCCGCCCGGCAGGGCAGCGCCACCCTGGAGCGGCGGCATGGGAACCGGCTCGACGGGGTGAGAGTACGGCGCGAGGGGGTGGGGGCAGCGGGGGAGAGAGAGAGAAAGGAAGGGAGAGAGAAGAGCAGTGCTGAAGAGGAGAGCGGCGACGAGGAGAATGGGTGGATCTGGACCGTGAGTGGTAGAGCGAGAAGAGAGGGGAAAAAGTGTAAGAGGAGGGGACGAGCTGGGGAGGGGAGGAGAGGGGGCAGGGGGTGAATACGTCGAAGGCACAAGCAGCAGGACTAGCCGGGGTCATAAACGGAAGGGGCTGCCCGTAGCCGTTCAGTGCTCCCCGGCGTGCCCCGCCACGCCCCGCCTCGCCCCGCCACGCCCGCCACACCCCGCTACGTCGCGCCGCTCCGCTGGTAATCCAGATTAATCCTTTTGGGGCGCTGGGATGCCCGCCGCATCCGTCGTCGTCGGCCAATCCACTCCCACGCGGACAAAACACGTCACACTTCACAATCGCTTTTCACTTTGAGCACACTGCACAAGGCGCGGCGCGTCACTGTAATCCAATTGGAGCGGCGGCGCGGGCGGTGCGGGTGGCGTGCATGGCGGTGGTCTTGGTGTCGACGCGGGGTACTGACCTCGCACTGCTCGCACATGACGGTGGCCTCGGCGGGCTCGCCCTCGCAGAGCTGGCACTGGATGACGAGCTGCCGCGCCTCGCAGTACTTGTCCACGATGCTCTGCATGGCCCGGTACTTGGGCAGGTTGTGCGCGCCGTTCTCGTCGAAGTACACCATCTTGCTGCAGACGGGGCAGGCGAGCGACAGCGGCGTGGTGGTGGCGAGCGGCGGGTAGATGAGGTTGCTGGGCGTGCCCACGTAGCTGTTGGGCCTGCTGGTGCACACCACCCCGCTGTCCGTCTCGCTCAGGATGGACAGCTTGTCCATCTCCTGGAGGCAGTCGCTGCCGGCGACGCTGCCCGCCACGCTGCCGGCCACGCTGCCGCTGGCCGAGGCGCCGCTGCTGGCGGAGCCGGCCTCGGCCGCGGAGGACGCCGAGGACGCGGCGGAGGCCGTGACGACATTGTCGCCGCTGTTCTCACTGCTGGTGCTGCTGCCGCTGGAGGGCGGCACGGAGGCGAGCAGCGAGGGCGGGGGCGGCGGCAGCGCCGCGGGGTTGGAGCCGGGGGCGGCCCCGGGGGCGGCGGCGGCCGGCTGCTGCAGGTGCACGGCGCAGTTGAGGCAGAGCGCGTGCGCGCACGGCAGCAGCACGGGGTTGTTGTACAGCTGCTTGCACACGACGCACCGGAGCTCGTCCTCCATGGCGAGCCCCTGCCCCTGGCGCGCGGGAGGCGCGGGGGAGGCCCGGGGGCGGGCCTACGGGGGCGGGCCCGGCCGGCTCCCCGGGGGCGGCACAGCGGTTCCGCGGGGCGAACGCGAGCACGATACGGCGGTTTGGCCGCGGGCGGGGTGCAGCGCGGAGCGAGGCGTACCGCACGGGATCTCTGCTCCTTGCGGCGCGGCGGGCGGGCGCAGACTGAGGCTGCCAGCCGGGCTGTCCAGCCTGCCGCCTGTCGCGGCGCTGCTTGCCGCGCTGGCCCGCCTGCCTGCTCGGTCTGTGTCGCCCGCCCCGCCCCCTCCCCTTCCCTTCCCGCGCGCGCCGCCCGCCCGGCCCGCGCCAGACCGCCTGCGAGCGCAGCGACCTCTCCCTGGACTCTACGGAACTAAACCGGCCGGCCGGCAGCGCCTTCCCGCGCGAAATTCAAACTGTAACGGTCAAACTACTCTTTCAAATACCGGAGTGGCTCGCAAGCGCTACAGATCACATCCGCTACAGGTCACAAGCGCTACTGGTCACAACCGCTACAGGTCACAAGCGCTACAGCTCGCTAACGCTTCGGGTCGCAAGCGCTACGAGTCACAAGCGCTACAGCTCGGTAGCGCTACGGCTCGCCAGCGCTACGGGTCACAAGCGCTACAGCGAGAATCCGCGCGTTAGGCGGAGCCGAGGGGGTATGTACTCTCAAAACCTGTGACCCGACTATTACGTCTATTACGCTCTATCACGCCTCAAAAATGTCGGGATTCAGCTAAAAATAGCCCAAAACAACCCAAAAATAGGTAATTTTTTGAGAATTTTGGCTATTACGCCACTATTACGCATACTATTACGCGTGCTATTACGGGCAGAGTGACCCGACTTTTACGCGAGTGCATACCCCCTCGGGCGGAGCCGAGCCGAGCTGAACCTTGAAAAATTACGCACGTGGCGTGAAAATATGGAAAATTTTTGCGACAGTAAACCTCCCGAAGGAGGTTGCGGTTCCCGCCAGGCACAGGGCTTTTACCCCCCGTGGCAGCCAACTACTTCGGTGTTCTTATGGGAACCGGTGCTTTTCTGGCCGCGATCCTGTCGCGCAATTCGACAGATTTGATCCCCGTACTGTCAGATTTAGTCGTACGGTGGTTAACCGAACTGCCCTGTCCCCAGAGCATGGAATAGCTATTTTTGGAGCCAGATTCTAGGACTTATGACCCCACGACCGACCACCAGTCGTGGGCATGGGACGGAACTTCCTGGCAACCCGCTGTCGCTACCAGTGAAGAACCTACCTGGGTTTGAACCAGGCCCCATGTGCCGAGTCTCACAGACACCCCACGGCTTTCGCGGCACCACTAGACCACTAGACCGTCGGCTATTCCACGAGGGAGCTCGGTTGAAATGGGGGGCTTGAATTCCACTCTCCAAATTGTTGTCCTCAGAAAAATTTAATATTTTGGTAAGATTCGAACCTCTGTCCTGCGACTCTCCGCGCGGACACTATGCCGGCACGGCTACGACGCCACGGTACCAGATGCCGGACCACTAGGAGTCATGCTGCGCGAGAAGCCACAGTCACCGAAGAAACGAACCCGGTGTCATGAGTGCGCCTGCTCTCCGGCCAGTGCTGGGCCGGCCGCGTAGCGTCATTGGTATCGACGCTGCTCATAGCACTACGTGGGCAGTGGTTCAAAAATCGCGTAATTTTTTTTTTCTTGTTAATTTTGCTTTTTTGTTTGGACTAACGCGCGGATTCTCGCTGTAGCGCTTGTGACCCGTAGCGCTAGCGAGCCGTAGCGCTACCGAGCTGTAGCGCTTGTGACTCGTAGCGCTTGCGACCCGTAGCGTTAGCGAGCTGTAGCGCTTGTGACCTGTAGCGGTTGTGATCTGTAGCGCTTGCGAGCCACGTCCTTCAAATACGTAACTGGTTTTATCAAGCCGTTCCGCGTTGCCGATTTGATAACAATCGAAAGAAAAAAAAGACATAGGAAGCTCGATGATACTAATGACAGTTATCTCTGTGCTCCCCCGCCCCCGCGCCAGTCTCGCGTCGATAAGACGCGTACGATGGGTTGCCTAAGGCCGCGGCGCTGCGGAGCTGGTCAGGTCGGCAGCGCAGCGGCGCGCCTTCGCCGTGGCTACAGGCAACCCATTCGGCATGAGCGAACCTCTTTATTTGGCGGTCGTGCGTAAGAGTAAGAAGGAAATTTTGGCTCTTTTGGTTTTTCAGTCACACTCTTTCGTTTTTATTTCGTAATAATAAATTAAAATAATACTAAGAAATACACAGTCCGTTCTGGCTAGGAACACAATTGGTGCTTAGAAGCATGCTTACGCTAAATATTAATACTCGTTGTGGTCTCTGCCGGCGGTGCGACGGTGGTCGCCGAGGTGTCGCTGGCGTCGTCCTGAGCGGGCTGGTCGGTTGCGCCCGGCGCCGGCGGCGTCCCCGCGGGCGACAGCGTTGTGTCTGCCGCGGGGGCCGGGGGCGCGTCGGTCGCTGAACTGGAGTCCGCTGCGGGGGCCGGGGGGATGGTGGTGGCAGCCTCGGGGGCGGTGGTGGCGG
This sequence comes from Frankliniella intonsa, assembly GCA_033675135.1. Taxonomy (NCBI): domain Eukaryota; kingdom Metazoa; phylum Arthropoda; class Insecta; order Thysanoptera; family Thripidae; genus Frankliniella; species Frankliniella intonsa. The sequence goes on along the minus strand of CM066254.1, from coordinate 7,831,599 downwards.
AGGCGGCCTCAAGCCCGCTGTCAGATGGAGACGGGGGCGGGCTCGGCTGTTCCTGCGGGCCGGACAGGGGCTCGATCACATCTGCAGGTGGCAGTGGAACAGGGGTCGCCATCACGTCGTCGGGGACGGGAGCGGGCGCAGGTGGCGCGGGCGGCTCTGTGGCGGCGGGCGCAGCTGCGGGCTCCGTCATGCCGCCCTTGCTGCCCAGGGGCACCGGTGTGCTGGCCTCGGCCTCGACCTCGGCGGGCAGCGGGGCCGGCGTTGACGGCGGCTGTTCGACCGGCGCGTCCTGGGGCTTAATTTCCAAGGGCTTGATCTCGTCGGGGAGGTCCGGGATCGGAGGGACGTTGTTGAAGTAGTCTTCGGGGACGCCGGGGGGCTTGGCGTCAGAGCCGTATCCGGGGGGTCGGTGAGGAGGGCCCGCAGGCGGTCCTGAGGGGGGCGGAGAGCCCACCGGGATCGAGGGGTGTCCGGCGGGTTTGGCGGGCAGCTCCTCCGGCAAGGGGATGATGCCCCCGGGGTGCGAAGGCTGCGGCTGCTCGGGGTACTGCGGGGGCGGGGGCGGCGGCCGTGTGGGCTGGTACGGGGGGCTGCCGCCGAGGCTGCCGCCGAGGCTGCCGCCGCCTTCCTGGGGAGGCTGCTCCGGGTACGTCGGTGGTCTAGTGGGCTGGTACGGGGGGCCGCCGCCGCCCTCCGCGGGAGGCTGCTCCGGGTACGTCGGTGGTCTGGTGGGTCGGTTCGGGAGCCCACTCTCCTCCGGGTAGCCCGGAGGCCTGGAGCTGGGAGGTCGGCTTTGTTCCGGCGGATACGGTTTGGACGGCAACTCCTCCGGCAGCGGCGCGATACCTCCAGGGTACGGGGGAGGATACGGCTGCGGCGGTCTGTCGGGGCGCGGGGGAGGGTACGGGTAACCCGGCCCCGCCGGGTACTCTGGGGTCGGCTGGGGGTAGCCAGGAGGCGGCTGGGGGTAACCTGGCGGCGGCTGGGGGTACGGGTAGGTTGGATGCTGGGGCTGGGGCGGCTTCTGCCCGGGCGGGTACGGCGAGGAGGGCGGGTAGCCCGGCCCCGGCTGGTACGGGTCCGTCGGCTTGGGCGGGTACGGCTTGGGCGGGTACGGCTTGGACGGGTACGGCTTGGACGGGTACGGCTTGCTCGGGTACGGCTTGTGCGGCCGGTGGTGCGGGCCGTACGAGTAGGCGTGCAGGCAGGCCGCGAAGTCCCGGTCGGGCTCCTGCTCGGGCCCGCCCCCGCCGGCGCCGGCGTGAGGGAAGAAGATGGCCTCGTCGTCCGCGGCGAGCGCCGGCGACGGGCACGGGCAGCAGACGACGGGCTCCCGCCCGACGAACGAGCAGACCTCCGGGTAGCGGTCCGCCACGATGTCGTCCCGGACGGCGGGGCAGCGCGTGGCGGGCAGGCACAGGCCGCGCCTGGAGTGCATGGCGCTGAAGCACGGGCTCCCTGGGGGCACACAGGGGAGAGAGAACATCAAGGAAGGACGAGACCATTACAGCCTCCGCGGGGCCGCACCGCACCGCGCAGCACCGCGCCACTGGCCAAGGACTTCCTGGCCCCTTTGTGGCGGCGCGGCGCTGCGCAGCGCCGTGCGTGCGCGCCGGGCTGCGAAATGCACAAACTCTCAAACACACTCACATGCTCGCTCTCTCTCGCACACACGCGCCCGCGCGCACTGCGCCACCCCTCCGCGGTCGCTCACCGCCATCATCATCATCATCCAGGACACACATTACCATGATCGTGCGGAGGACCTCTCCATGCACGCACTTGCACGCACCCGCCCGCAGTGTGTGCACTGTGCACGTACGTACGTGTGAGCGCAGCCAAGGGCGGCACTGCGCCTCCCGCACTGCGCCGACTGCGCCGCACTGCGCCAAGCACCGCGTCGCTCATGAATATGATACATTTTCATCATATTTATTATTGTAATCACTCCAGTCCGCCTGGGCCGGGCCGGGTCTAATTGTCGGCGCGCTATGCTGGGGACTAGCGGAGCGCCTCTATGGCTGTCGTTAAGGCTCCTGAAGCTAGACAGGAGATAAGCGAGTGCGACAGAGACAGAAACAGAGGGGGGCGTGGCGGCCCAGGGCCGCTGCCGTATCTTTAGTGTCTCGCGCGCTCGCTAAAACCGGCAACACTACGCCCCCCCTCTCCCCGCCCCCGCGCGAACATATCTGAGAGCGCTAGATACGCCTGGCCTACGCCCGCCGTAGCATTGGGCTAGGTCAGCGGTGCACAGAAGCAGCGAGCTCTCACGCACAAATCCACGCTCAGAAAGACGCCTCGGATCGTGAAAGAAAACACGGACGCGCACTGGACCGGCCCCTACACGAGATGCACAGCTTATTTATTTTTTTGCAAACAAGAAACTTGTACGATGCCAAATCTCCTCTCCCGCTGTAGCCCGGTTGTTGATCTAAGCTGCAGCGAGAACAGGTTTTGGACCGGGACGCCCGGCTCGGCTCGGCAGGCTCCGGGCTCCGGGCTCCGGGCTTAGCGGCGCGGGCGGGGAGCGGCGGGGAGGGAAAGGGGGGGCTTCCCTTTGGCACTGCGTGCCTCGGCCGCGGCTCTTCACGGACAAGGTCAAGATCTCTCGCATTGGTCTTGAAAATGTTGCCGCGCAAAAAGATTCTTGTTATTGTGACGAGTCAGGTAGAAATAGGAAAGTGACCGAGGGGTGTCTCGCGCCCAGTCTCGACCCTACATCGGCCTAAGTCGACGAGCTAGACTGGCGTAATTTTCCGATTTTCGATGTCGCAATAAATAAGTAATCGCTAATCGGGGTTCGAGAAAGAGAAGGAATGTTTGGGGTTCGGTTAAGCAGCGCGACGCTGCTGATATCAGAGGGGCCCCTCCCGCCCCACCCCGCCCCGCTCCGCCCTCCGAGTGGCGTGTTCTGTACAACGGTATTAAGACACCAAACGCATTTCTGCCTACTTTTCACTGCATGAAATAAACAGTCGATCTTACCTTCCTGCAGTTCGTCGTCCCAGAGCGGGTGTGCGCCCTCTACATCGGGCTCAGCCAGGGCGATGAAGTCGGCGTCGACCACCAGGGCGAGGGCGCCCAGGCCCAGGACGCTGAGGACGCCGATGGCCCGGCGGGGCGCGGCGGCGGCGGTCCACCGCATGTTGACTGTTCGGATACGCGTCCACTCGGACACTGGGCTGGAGTCCGCCGGCTCCGGCTAACATATTCTCCCCGGAGTGCGCACCGCGCCCCGCCCGCCCCGCCCCGCCCCGCCCCGCCCCGCCCCGCCCCGCCCCGCCCCGCCCCGCCCCGCCCCGCCCCGCCCCGCCCCGCCCCGCCCCGCCGCAACACACCTCGCCACACCGTGACGTCGCCGGGGTTCCCACCAGCCAACCCCAACAGGTTCACGGCGAGAGAATCCCCCCCTTCCCCTCCCCCGCTTCCTCCTCCTGTCAATGCGAAAAGAGAAATGGATTTGGTCCATGGTGCCAGGATCAGCGGGCACGGCGCGAGTCCAGCGGCCCGGCCCACCTCAGGGGAAGACAAATTAGACTTTTTGCCAACTTGCGGGATGGGTGTAGAAAATACTGCCTACCCACCAGGCGATTTTTTTTCAGGTCCCCCAAAATTGACAGTTACATTGATATTATTAATGACGGCAAAAATGTTAAGAAAGAAAAAAAAGGAGCCGTCTTTCGCACTCACAATCTCCCTTAAAACAAAAACAAAACTGAACAGCACGCTATCACAAAACAACAATAATACCAAAATGATGATTGTCTCGGTCCACTGGCGCCGCTGGGCGTAACATGTCACCCTGAGGTCGGGGCACATAGCCCTGCTGCCCGGCGGGGCCCGGCCCTCCGCGCCAGCCCACCGCGCCCCGCCGCGCCCCACCACGCCCTACCCCACCGCGCCCCGCCACGCCCCACCCCACCGCGCCCCGCCACGCCCCACCCCACCACGCCGCCGACCACACACCGGCCCCGCTACGTTGTCATCGCCGTCGCGATGGCTATATTCAGCCGCGTACCTGCGTCCCGGGACTGCCCCAATTAAGCGACATCACTTTTCACTTTTCCTCGACAATTCGCATTTAGAGTCGATAAAAAAATAAAAACAGTCCGGCGCCGCCGTCAGTCACGTGAATCTGACCTGACAGAGGAGGGGTTTTCCAGCGGTCCATCACGCCGTGCCCGCCCCGCCCTCTCTTCATCTCCCGGAGGATGACCACTCGGCAAAGCCAAGAGGAATACACTTTCTTCCTCGCGCTGTCCCCTGTCCGGCCCCTGTCCCCTGTCCCCTGTCCCCCTGGTCACCTCGGCCTGGTCCGCGCTTCCCAACGACCGGCAAGGCGAGACGGAGCGGAGCGTCTCTGCGTGACGTCAATAGCAATCCCAATGCAAAATCCACGCCGATGTGCGACACGCACGCACGCACGCACGCACGCAGGTGGGGTATTCTCACGTGCATCATCGTGCGCACGGCAAACAACAAACTCACGAGCTACGCGCCGCTCGCCGTGCGTGGCGAGCGTGGGCGTGAGCATGGGTCAGGTGACGGACCAGACCCGCGATGGCTTCCTTTGTACCGGGCTAAACAGAAAACAGTCCAGGTGCCATGGCGCCTTGAAACGTTTCGCACACCTGCTAGACACACTCTAGACACCTGGGCACGGCCGCCCGGAGGTCCCGCTAGCCGCCGGCGCGGGGAGGGCGGGGGAGGACCTGGCCACGGCCACCACGGCCACGTCGGCTCCGCCGATCTCCTCCTTATCGGAGCCGGCCCGGCAACAGCAGCGCGCGGGTGCGGGTGCGAGAGGGACGGCCGCGGACACCTCTCCGGTCTTGTCGTCGTGGAGGCTATCCGCGTCGCGCCACCCTGCGCCCCGTCCCGCCCCGCCCCGCCCGGCCCGGCCCAGCCCGGCCCTTACCGCTGCGGCCCCGCCCCGACCCCACCCGGGGGTCATCGTGATACCCGTGACCACGGGCGAGTATCGCCCCGGGGCTGTCGTATAAAAGGGCCGGCCTGAGCTGCCATCGGTACCACTTCTTGGTCAGTTGTCCGACAATCATGAAGGTCCTCTTCGCTTTGGCAGCCCTCGTGGCTGTGGCTTGCGCCATCCCCACCACCTACAACTCCGTCCACCAGAACATCAACGCTCACGGTAAGCCCAGCAGCGCCAACTTTGCCATCAAAACCGCCATCGGCGGGCAGGAGTAGGAGGGCCCTGGGGCGTGACTTTGGATCGCCGAGTCGCAAGCCGGCCTTTGGCTCTCGTCGACTATGGCTTCCCTTTCTCTCGGGATGATACTAACCTGCCTTGTCTCTTGTTCCCCTCGCCGCAGTGGACAAGGATGTTGCCATCAAGCAGAAGTACATTCTGCAGCTGCTCGTCCGCGTGCAGCAGCCCCTCATGTACCCCGAGCTGATCGAACTTGGCAACAACTGGCAGCCCGAGCAGATGGTCAACCAGTACACCAACCAGTACGTCGTCAAGAAGTTCTGGTCCATGTACAAGCAGGGCATGCTCCCCCAGGGCGAGATCTTCCACCTGTACAACGACTCCCAGCTCAAGGAGGCTATCGCCCTCTTCGACATGCTGTACTTCGCCAAGGACTTCGACACCTTCATCAAGACCGCCGCCTGGGCCCGCGACCACGTCAACGAGGGTCAGTTCGCCTACGCTCTGAGCGTCGCCGTCATCCAGCGTGACGACACCACCGGAGTGGTCCTTCCCCCTCTGTACGAGGTGTACCCCCACCTGTACTTCCACGGTAGCGACATCGCCGAGTTCCAGAGCGCCAAGATGCAGGGACAGGTCAACTACGTCACCATGACCAACTGGACCAACGAGATCGTCCACCCCGAGGACCTCCTCGGCTACTTCACCCAGGACGTCGGCCTCAACGCCTACCACGCCTACGCCCACCTGTACCAGCCCTTCTGGCTCAGCTCTGAGAAGTACGGCCTGAACACCAACGTGAACCGCGGAGAGGCTTTCTACTACTTCTACCAGCAGATCCTCGCCCACTACAACCTTCACCGCCTGGCCAACTACCTGCCTGAGATGAACGACTTCGACTGGAACATGCCCATCGAGGTAAATATTTCTGCTCGCCAGCCTCTTGAGGTGCCGACCCCCAAAGGCCCAAGGTCAGCTGCTCAACTTTGTCCTTTTTGTCCTGCAGTACGGCTACAACCCCGACCTCAAGTACCACAACGGCCAGGCCTTCCCCGCCCGCCCCGACAACGCTGAGCTGACCAGCCTTAAGTCCTACACCGTCGAGGACGTCAAGATGATCGAGAAGCGCATCAAGGACGCCATCGACTCCGGTTACGTCATCGGCGTAAGTGTCTATTCGTTCATTTTCAGTCGACTCCAGAGCCACCTGCTGTTAATAATGCGAACTCGTCGTGCTCACCTCTGGCCTTTGTGAATTTTTAGAAGGACGGCAACGTCATCTCCATCAAGAACTACATCCACGGCATCAACATCCTGGGTAACATCATCGAGGGTAACCAGGACGCTGTCAACTCCCGCTACTACGGCTCTTACACCACCATGCTCCACAACCTGGTCGCCCTCGTCGTCGACCCCAGCAACGAGCACGGTGTTGCCCCCGGTGTCATCGGCCACTACGAGACCGCCCTCCGCGACCCCGCCTTCTACTACGTCCAGAAGTACATCAACGGCCTGTACAAGCAGTACAAGGACAACCTGCCCGCCTACCACACCGAGGAGCTGTACTACCCCGGCGTTGCCGTCAAGGACGTCGCCGTCGACCGTCTGGTCACCTACTTCGACCTCTTCGACGTCGATGTTGCCCACGCCGTTGATGTCAACACTGTCGATGAGGCCGAGAAGATCCACTTCGTCGCCAAGACCATGCGTCTGAACCACAAGCCCTTCACCTACAAGGTCAAGGTTGTGAGCGACAAGAAGACCCAGGGTGTCCTCCGTGTCTTCCTTGGCCCCAACACCGACTTCGTCAACACCAACTTCTACGGTAGCCAGGCTTCCGATGTCTACTACGGCCACAACACCGCCGACCTGGAGCGTCTCCGCCACATGTACGTCGAGCTGGACCGCATCCCCGTTGAACGTAAGTACCCGAAAAGTTTGAAAACGAGTTCGCCTACTCACCGTTCGCACCGCTAATAAACTTGTATCCCCCGGTACAGTGAACCAGGGCGAGAACCTGATCGAGCGTGCTTCCCGCGAGTTCACCTCCACCGTCGGCGACAGCGTCTCCTTCAAGAGCCTGCAGAAGATGGCCGAGAGCGGCAACGTGTACGCCCACGACGTCGACCACCACTGTGGCTTCCCCGACCGCCTCGTCCTCCCCAAGGGTCACGCTGCCGGTCTCCCTCTGACCCTGTTCGTCATGGTCACCCCCTACGGCGCCGAGGAGCAGCAGCACGGCGACTACTACCACAACGACAACACTGTCCACCACCAGAGCCAGAGCGCCATCTCCTGCAACGGTCTCGTGACCGTCGTCGACAACCGCCCTCTCGGCTTCCCCTTCGATCGCCAGGTCGAGAACTTCGCCAAGTTCTACGTGCCCAACATGTACTTCAAGGACGTCGTCGTCTACCACAAGGACGCCACCGTGCCCCAGCAGCACCAGCAGCAGTACTACTACCAGCACGTCGCCAACGACTTCGACCACGAGCCCAAGTACGTGTCTGGCCAGCACCAGATCGTCTCCGACATCAACGACATTGAGCAGTAAGCGCTCCGAGTCGTGGAGTCAGGCATCGCTATGATTGCGACAAAGAAATGAATGAAATAAAATGCATACGAACATCCAAAACGTTTTGACTCATTAGTTCCACGTCTTCCGATATCATCCCTGCTCAACCGAGAGCTGAACACAGGAATACTATCAGAGGTCTACTGAGGGACTAAAATTGAAGTCTAATGAGGAGTTCACTGAGGAGAACAGTAATCTGCAATAAAAACAAGTACTTTGCAGAATACTTTATTGCAAAGTCGTGGACAATCACAAAGAAGTACTCCACCAGTCACAACATAATCAACACAGAATTTTTTTTTAAATCAGCACAAATGCTATACAGTACTGGACTTTCTGAAAGTAAAATTGTAAATTGTAAGAATACAGTGTTATTTACGAGACTAAATTAAAGTAGGTTTGGAAAGTGTGGAATGTGTAATTGCATATTTCTGTGATAAATAGCATCTGGAGTGAAGTCTGCAATGAACTACTGTGAGAATACAGTGCTTTAGAATACAAATAATACATCCACACATAGGTTGTAATCTTGATAGAGACCAACTTTAAATTTTTATAAAACATTTCAGTAAAAATATGAAAAGAGAAACCTGTCTCAGGAATAACAAAACAAAGGGAAGACAAACCCATACTTGCACAATAGATTAACAAACTTGACACCTCAACTTGGTTTTATTCATTCTTAATGTTCGATATGTGTCAACTGAATTTTGAAGGCCTCACAAAACAGCTCTTATATTCAGGCTAGGAAGTCCCACCCAGATTCAATATTAGTTAATATCACAATGTTGACAATGCACATGATAGTTATGCATTTAACCATTTGTAAATAACAGAGGCACTTAGATGTTCAACAGAAGATTTCTAAAGAATTTTAAGCTATAGTACAAAGGTCAGCAGCAAGGGAAAAAAAAAAGAGAAACAATTTTTAACAAACTATTAGGTGTCAGTCACAAAGCCCACACAAAATCCACTAATTGAAGTGCTGAAGTGTGGGCGAAGAAGACAATAAGAAAATTTTATGAAAACTACAACAGCTACTTATAAAGAGTTCAAAATTTATCACAGATACCACACAGTTTTGAAGGGCTTGAAAGGTAATACAAGTACTTAGGAGAGGAGTTCATACCGCAAAAAGAACAAACTCTTTCTTTGCAACACTGATTTTATATAACTCTTTCACTAAGTCATTAATAAAGTAACTTGAATGTGGTTAAGCAGATTAATAATTGACTTTAAATCCTAATTTTGATTTTGGTTTGAAAAGTTTAAAGAAGCACTTATTTTATTCTACTGTCCTTGGCACTCTTTAAAATACAAAGGTCAAAAATCTGGTGAAAAAGCATTGAAAAAGGTGATCCCTATTATAAGCTTACAAGCACTAATATTGGAACCTATGATACAAAGAAAAGCAAAAGGCACTTCAAATGGTCTACCTCATAAAAAATTTTGACACAGCATTCTACATCACAAATTACTAATGTCAAATGATTCAACCTAAACTAGCAGATATACTGGTAATTAAGTCCATGATTTGAATGCAATCACTAAATTTTTTAACCACCCTTGGTTCGGCACCTAATCCAAGCAAAGGACAATAAAAGCTCTTAAAAAAGCATAGAGTAAAGGAAAACAATTACAGAGGGGAGGTTTCAAAAACATTGTTTTACATCCCCAAAAGTTATTATTGTTACAATAAGTGTTGGATTATTGTTTTCCTATCATCATAAGTGGTCCCAAGAAAGAAAGGATACAGCAGAAGAGTTGCCATTCATACCCTAATGCAGATTGCCAATATAAGAGCAAACAGGGTGTTTTATGGGGGAAAATACCCTGATCCCAAGAGACATAATAGCCAATCCTTTAAAAGACCTATGCAAAGGCATTATGATATTTTGAGAGAGCTCCTTCAAACACAAAAACTATAAAAGAGAAGTCAAATCACTAATTTTAATAAGCCTCACTGCTAATGTTACCGCTTCAGGCATATATGACGTAACAACTAATATAACCCAACAGTAACCAATCTCAGTAGAAAGAATGAATGATAAAACTCACAAGAAAAACAAGAATTAAAGCCTAACACTAGTACCCCAAGCTTAATAAACAGATTGAATGATTCATACAAACAACCTCATACTTTCAAATCCTGAGGGGAGAGCTTAATTAAAATACATAATTGTTCTTCATCAGAAAGAATATTTGCAGAATATATAATAATACTATCACAGTTACAGAAATATCATACAAACTACTTTAAAAAAAAAAGAAATAATAATAATAATGCCCTAACTTGAAATATTGGTGCAAAAGGTTCAGTACCTCAAAGTATAAATTAACACCAATTTCAAACACAGCATATTTGAGGTCCACAAGTTAATTGGCAACAAAACTTCGTTTTAAATATTGCAGTCTGATTAAAGTACAGAAAATTCATTAAAATAACCTAGATTCAGTACATGTCATAAAAAATTATTCCCACCTAAATATTGACACATGAGAGATAAGAGGGTTAAGTGGTGTGAAATAAGTTAAGATTAGCACTGGTTATTCAATAGAAGGCAGGCGGATGGCACAGTATGTATAAGGGTGAGCAAGTGCACATGACAAGAAAATATACTGCAAACAACCTAATCCACATCCCTGAGAAAGTGTGTACTGACAAACGTGACCAACCGCTCTCTTAAGAAAGAGAATTTAACAAACCAGGATTAAAAACAAAAAAAGATGTTAATTGCCCCACAACTGGTTTTAAGAACACAGGACCACAAAATCTATCAAGTAAAAATTGACTGTTTAACATATAGATGAAAATATAATCAAAAGGTTTTGCCATTATAAAATGTCAAAGACACTAATATTTTAGGACCAACACTTAACTCGCTGCCACTGTCCCTGTGTTGAGGAACATTCACTCATCAAATGAGGGAAGAGAAAATTCCATAAATGACTGAGTTGTAGGACTAGGTAATGGATACATATTTTTTTTACGGCAACTCAAATTTCATGGAATGATTTCGGACCAATGAAAATGCTTCCCTTTACCAGACTTGACATGGAAATACTTAAGAAGTCTTTCAAATTGTGAAGCATACATATTTTGATTAGGAATTAAAATATATTTGTATAAATACCTAGCTAGAATGAGCACTAGGAATGCTGCTATGAGGAGTAGTACCCGAGTCAGCTGAAGTTATTAAAGAGACTTTGTCATCATCCTCTCCCCAATGTCCCCGTATTGTGATGAAGATGGCTATTGCAAGAAGCAGTCCTCCAATGCCTGCCAATCCATAAAATGTGATTGTACCAATTCTAGATAAATTGAGAAGTATTTTGACTTGTGATCCAAGCTCAGGTGTCAGCTCAGCAGTTTGACGGAAGAAAAACATTGGCATGAGAACCCTTGGAACTTTCTCGAACATACTGCAATTAAAGAAAGGAGAAAATATAACCTTTCTTGTGAAGTTCATGTATGTTGAGAATTAAGTGCATTAAAAAAGTACTCACGACAAGCCCTTTATGGGTTCAAGTAGGATATTGATCTGCAGTTGAGCTCTCACTTCCAGAGGTAGTCCAGTACTCTAGGAACAAAAGATAAAATAATGGATAGTATACATACACATATATAAGTTATACAGATGATAAAGAGTATAAAGGAAATTGAAATTTTACATACAGGCTCAGCGTTGACAAAGAACTCATGCTCCGATCGATTAGGTTGCAAGCCATCAACAGAGTTGACGTACCAAGGGTCAGCATCAAGAAAATGAGGGAAAGAAACATAAGCTGGTGCGCCAAATCGACATTTAGACATGTCCCTGAGAAAAATATATAAAATGTAAATAAGAAAGATTCAAACTGTTAAAAGGAGTTTCCTTCTTTTTAAGTGTAATGTGTTACCTAACACCACTAGGCATAGTTTTCCCTTCATAGGAAAAGCATTTAAACTGAGGATAATTCGTCCCATTATCAAATTCACTGACATCTCCTTGGAATTTGACTCCTTCTATTCCATACTTTTGAACCAGTTCCTCACTTCTTGACAATGAAACCGTACTAAATAAAAGACAAGAAATTAAAATTAAACCTCATTAAAAAAAGTTAAATTAAACACAAAATAATTTAAATAATATATCCCTACCTGCATAAGTCAGTGGCAAACACAGATAGCTTTGGACTATCAACTAATGGGGGCAAAAGTTCTCCAGTTGTGCCTTTAACATCCCCACATTCACCCTCAAAGTACGAAGTATGGGTGGCATAGTTCCAAGAGTGGACATTCCCTAAGTTGCTCATATTTTGTTGGCCAGTATACATATTAAAACTTCCATCATAAGTTGAAGACATATTTCTCTAAAACAGTAACATTTTTGAATAAGGAAAACCTTGATATTTTAAATTAAAAGGAACATTGATGAACCAATCCTTTTAAAACTTACATCATAGAACCATCCAAATTTATCAAATGGGATTGATATGTTTGTTATTTTTTTAAGTTCTGAGGCAACATTTAAAATTGGGTCACTGTATCCATCAAATAGCAGCTCTCTCACAGTTTTTGTCACTGCAAACGGCTCTTCAACATTCAAAAGTACATTGACAACTTTTTTGAGAATGGGCCTAAAATTCTTAACTTTTTCAGCAATTGTCTACAAAGAAAAAGAAACAAAATAAATTAAACCAGAAAACAACAATCCTTACAACAACAAAAAGGATGAGGAGGATGCTTTGTCAAATCAATACTTACCACAGCTAGCACATTAAGAGATACAATTTTATCATCTGGAGAACCAGAGGACTTAGAGGGCTCAAAATGCCACTCTCTAATTTGTTGGAAAGAAATGGTATCATTTTCTGGATGCCAAGTCATGTTTACTCTTGTATGTTTTTCTCTGGATGTCAAAGAAAGGAAGAAACAGATACCCATTCAGTGTAATGATTTGAGGTTTGGGAGAAAAAAAATTATTTAACACTCACAAATAGGTGTAGGGTCCGACTTGGTGAACTTTTGGTTTTGCTTTACCAGCCTTTACATCATCAGGGTTGGTCCAGTTGAAAAAATAAATTTGCAGGTACATAGGTATTGGTGTTTCTCTCCACATACGAAACCCAGTAGATGAAGGACTAAGGGACAGTTGCTGAAAGGGAGAGGTTAAAATTATGAATGATTCTAATCGTAAACAGCTGTGATATTTCTTTGACATAACGTGAAAATAGTTACAGTTTTGTATATGTAGTCAGCAACATCGGACCAGAACAGCCCTGCTAGCACACCTGCCAAGAGCAATATTGTGCCCACACTAAACACTGTGCCTTGCTTGCAAGCTGGTGAGCACCCCATGATAAGTGCTGAAACAAACGTAAAAATTAAGATTAGAGGTCTCTGAATATTATAATTGTCACTCAGCGAAAATGATTAATCAGCGAATAATGATGGTATTTAATTTGAGAAAACAAAAAAAAATCAATAGTGGGAAATTTTTTAAAGTTAGAAACTGACTGGGGTAAAAAAAAAACAATACAGGCATCAACAGACAATGGATTACTGGATCGCTTCGTAGATCTCGCAAAAAAAGAGGTTAGAAACGTCTTGAAAGGTAAAGCAATTGAAAAAACCCGAAGTACACGAATAATAGTGCAACAGGCGTACACTAACATATTGTCAAACCAGCTATTCGTAACCGAGTAAAGGTTCGTCCCTCTGAAGGCCAACAAGTGCATCATCCACCTACCTGTTTCAAGTCCCCCCGATCAACACGTCCAGTCAGTCAATAAAAATGAAACTAAAAGATTCGCCCTTTTCTCGCACCTTGAGCATACTAATCCACAAATGCTCGCTTCGTCAGGTCATCACCAAAATACAATACTATCATGAACGCGGCAGCCACCCGCCGCATTGGCTGTCGGAAAACTAATGTCACAATCATCAACAAACTCCCATCGTCTGGTCTGCTATACCCCCACCCATCCTACCCTCCTCCCATCCCCATCCCCTCCCTCCTTCCGCTGTTCGGCCTCGGCCTCGGCCGCCGCCCGACGGACGACTTTTTCGCGCGCAAATTGGAAACGTATTGCGCTGCTGCAGCTCTCGAAGTCATAAAGGTGGAACCCGTGGAACCTCGCCGAAACATTTTGTCGAGGTTCCGAACTGACCGAAAACCGTAGAGTGCTGCCGGTTGAATTATTCAAAGGAGAGGGCCCTTTTCCCGCCACAGTTCTCACTGGGTCACTTGGCTTCGATTAACAAATGAAGCTGGGGTTGACCGAAGAACACAGCAAGTGGTAAGTGGCGGGGGCGGAGCGGGTCAGAGCAGAGGTCAAGGCGCGGCCGCCCAGAAGTGACTCACCGTTCTGGGAGGGGAGCGAGATGAGCGAACTAGTCACCGCTGCGGTCGCGTTCGAACAGTAAAATCTAGTTTCGAAGGCGACCGCAGCCGCCGGCGCGCATTTGCTTAAGCGGGTGCGTCTTCAGTGTCCTCTTGCGAGAGGAGAGGAGGGGGCCCGCCCGTCAACGACCCGCGGAAGTAAAGCCCCTCTCCCTCAGCTCCTCCGGGGGGCATGGCAGAGGGGGGCTTCCCCGGCCGCGCCGCGGCACTACGTAGTGTCGCGTTGCTATCGCGGCTTAGGGACGGCCCCTTAACCCGTCGCGCGCTGTTGGCGAGAGGTCAAGTCGCAGACACATGTGATATGTCCTGGGCCGGGCCGGGCCGGGGGGCGAGCTTAAGCTAGGCTTCGTGGGAGCAGGCCCGCTCCCTCGAGGCCAGGGGGGCGCTCTCGCTCTCACGGTTATTTCGTATTATTATTCCTGACCCCACCGTTTCGAACCGAACGCTTTAGACGCCGCAACGAGCTGAGGAGCCACGACAGCGACGTCCACTCAACCTCGAGTGGTGGCGTGGTTCAGCGTGGTCCGGTGCTATCGGCCCTTAAATAAACCCACTCCGCACGGTGTGCAGTGTTCCACGTCCCCGCAGGGTTGTGTAATGTGTAGATACCGAGTCAATGGCAGTCCTGGGGACGGACGAAGCAGGATCGAGAATATAATCCCCCCTCTCCTTCCCGACGTCTAAACTACCTTCGGAAGATCACGGGGGCCTCGCCCGAAAACTTAACAACAGGGCCTTTCCATACGGGAGGCACAGGGGGGCCGTTCTCTTTGAAGTTGTACTGTACTGACATGCGTACGGGCGGCCCGGGCCTCAAAGCTTTGTGGCCCGGGCGGGGTGCGGGCGAACTCGGTCACTCGTAGCCACGCCGCCGCCTAGAGGCGCCGCGCGAGTAGGCAACCCGCCCTCCTCACCCAAGCTTAACTCAAGAAAAGTGCCGTAGTGTCTCGGCACGCTACGGTACTCGCGCACTCTTCGCGTCGCAGCCCGGCCCGGCCCGGTCACGCGACGCGCGCGCTTATCACCGTGGCCGACGCGAGCGCGACCAGAGACACTGCACCATCCCGATGAACCTCCGCATAGTGATACGGCCGGGCCCCGGGCCGGGGATGCATCTCTAGCCAGACGCCGCTATTGGGACGATGAATCTGCCCCGGCCCAATGAGTCAGCTGCTGACCTGGGCTAATCATACATACACCCGAGTGAGTCAAGTGGCTAACGTGAGGACTCTGAACGGCAGACGGCGGCCGACGACGGGCCGGGCCGGGCGGAGTGAACGGAGCCAGCTAGCAACTCAGTTGTTCGGCGCACTTTGTTCTGTGTATGAGTGGTCTGGCAGGGCAGCGCGCGGCTGGGTACACGACGCGGTGGAGTGCTTGCTCGGCGCGGCCCGCCGGGCCGAGGGGCGGGATTCCATCCTCCCAGCACAGCGCGGCGGCCGGTACACCAGAATGAGAAATTCACTCACCGAGGAGGAAGTTTGCTTAATTATTCACAACAACTGTGGCAATCGCGGCTCACGCAGTTTGTCGTCATGATGAACGCGTTGGGGTGGGGTGGGGGAGAACAACTACTTACGGAGCCCGCGGCAAACCCGCCTTTCGCTGCTGGAGTTTGAGAAAAATACCCCCCCCCCCCCCCCATCTCTCCCAGTGAGGCCGGATGCCTTGATAAGCGACCCGTTCAGCCCGAAAGCAAAACTTCCGACCCTCCAGCAGCTCGCTGAAGCGACAAGAAAGAGAGAGAGAGAGCGAGAGAGGCGATCAGCACCGCGCCCTCTCTCGAGATAGCCCTACTCGCTGATATCAGCGTGGTGTGCCTATGTCCAGTTCAGTCCCGTAAGGAACGGGATCGCATGATGTGTGAGCGTGTACACAGAAACAAAACATGAGGGCATCGTATTTAAAAAGAATTTTAATTCAATTAAATATCGATGACTGGGGTGATATGACGGTTAAGGTACAGGAGAGGAAATGGGGACGGGTAAGGCGGCGATGAGACGTGTCTACCCTAAGGTAAAATATTTTAAATTGGTAGGTAACTGCGGGGATGATTAAAATACTTGCTATGTTCGCGTATGCAGTTAAATATTGTCATCTAAATGTGATAGAAAGTAGTCAAAAATATTGCAATACTCTAAACCATAGGGCGACAAAGTTGAAAGAAAAATATTTCTGTTCTATTATTAACTTCGAAAGCCCAAACGGCCGCTGTAAGTAATGATTGCTGCATGCGCAGAAGCCATTTTTTAACAGCAAAGTTTGGTCGGTCCAGTGACTCGCAACACAGAAAGCTCCCAAAAATAACTTAACTTTGACTAGAATATCGAGGCACGTCGAAACACGACCCGTGGTTCTTCAAGTGTAAGAGAGAAGGACGAAGACGCGATTACAAAGTATTCGGAAATACTTTCCATTAGCAAATGCATATGACTTAAGCTGTTGATATCTTTCTAAGGCTCCCATGAAAAAATTAATATACATATATTTTTTTAAAATTAGTTGTGCACTATTTTTGCCTACTCGAATGTTTTGGTCGTATAATTTTACAGAACCAGCCTTAACCTTACATAATAACTCTAAAATAAATTATTAAAATTAATTTTCCACACAGGAATGACTTCAAAGGTGAATACGGCCTCTGTGAGGCTCTTGATCGGGACAGCAGTGTGTCTCCGACAGATGTCTGTTCGGCGGCGCTCGCTGAGGGAAGCCCCAGCAGAGGAGTGCTTCCAGGTCCGGGAGAGGCCCTCGCGGCCCAGCCCGGCCCGGCGTGGGGCGGAGCGGCGTGGCACCGCGCTCGCTCTATCCCTGTTCCGTCACTGCTCTGCTCGAGGAGAGCAGATGCGAACGGCGATAGGGAATGCGAATAGTCTCGTGCTTCATCACGCACGCACACACACACGCGCACACATGTTCCCCCTGCTCCTCGCGGAGCTTCACGCGACCACGCCGCCGGCTTATTTTCATTTCCGGAAGAAGCTGAAGAAGCCCTTGCTCTTGTCGGGCGGCGGCGCCATCAGCATGGGCACCTGGTTCTTGTGCGTCACGGTGATCTGCAAGCACGAGGCGAATACGCTCAGCACCGATATATCCACCGCACACACTCACGCGTACAAGCAATATATAATACGATATCAGATTCCGCTTGTCGATATCGTCGGAGTGGCTCGCAAGCGCTACAGATCACAACCGCTACAGGTCACAAGCGCTACAGCTCGCTAACGCTACGGGGTCACAAGCGCTACGAGTCACAAGCGCTACAACTCGGTAGCGCTACGGGTCACAAGCGCTACAGCGAGAATCCGCGCGTTAGGCGGAGCCGAGCCGAGCTATACCTTCAAAAATTACGCACGTGGCGTGAAAACATGGAAAATTTTTGCGACAGTAAACCTCCCGAAGGAGGTTGCGGTTCCTGCCAGGCACAGGGCTTTTACCCCCCGTGGCAGCCAACTACTTCGGTGTTCTTATGGGAACCGGTGCTTTTTGGACTGCGATCCTGTCGCGCAATTCGACAGATTTGATCCCCGTACTGCCAGATTTAGTCGTACGGTGGTTAACCGAACTGCCCTGTCCCCAGAGCACTTGGTCCAAACAAAAAAAAATTAACAAGAAACAAAAATACGTGGTTTTTGAACCACTGCCCACCTAGTGCAATAAGCAGCGTCGATACCAATGACGCTACGCGGCCGGCCCAGTACTGGCCGGAGAGCAGGCGCACTCATGACACCGGGTTCGTTTCTTCGGTGACTGTGGCTTCTCGCGCAGCATGACTCCTAGTGGTCCGGCATCTGGTACCGTGGCGTCGTAGCCGTGCCGGCATAGTGTCCGCGCGGAGAGTCGCAGGACGGAGGTTCGAATCTTACCAAAACATTTAATTTTTCTGAGGACAACAATTTGGAGAGTGGAATTCAAGCCCCCCATTTCAACCGAGCTCCCTCGTGGAATAGCCGACGGTCTAGTGGTCTAGTGGTGCCGCGAAAACCGTGGGGTGTCTGTGAGACTCGGCACATGGGGCCTGGTTCAAACCCAGGTAGGTTCTTCACTGGTAGCGACAGCGGGTTGCCAGGAAGTTCCGTCCCATGCCCACGACTGGTGGTCGGTCGTGGGGTCATAAGTCCTAGAATCTGGCTCCAAAAATAGCTATTCCATGCTCTGGGGACAGGGCAGTTCGGTTAACCACCGTACGACTAAATCTGGCAGTACGGGGATCAAATCTGTCGAATTGCGCGACAGGATCGCAGTCCAAAAAGCACCGGTTCCCATAAGAACACCGAAGTAGTTGGCTGCCACGGGGGGTAAAAGCCCTGTGCCTGGCGGGAACCGCAACCTCCTTCGGGAGGTTTACTGTCGCAAAAATTTTCCATGTTTCCACGCCACGTGCGTAATTTTTCAGGGTATAGCTCGGCTCGGCTCCGCCTAACGCGCGGATTCTCGCTGTAGCGCTTGTGACCCGTAGCGCTAGCGAGCCCTAGCGCTACCGAGCTGTAGCGCTTGCGACCCGTAGCGTTAGCGAGCTGTAGCGCTTGTGACCTGTAGCGGTTGTGATCTGTAGCGCTTGTGACCTACGTCCGATATCGTTTCGACAGTTCACCAGCGCGCCGCACCACACCCACCGTGCAGGGCGGCTGCATCCACGGCTCCCCGTCGATCTGCATGGGCAGCCGCTTGCGCGTGCGGATCACGACGGAGGAGCACTGCGCCAGGCGGCGGCCGCTGGCGCGCAGCCCCGTGCGCACCTGCCCCATGTGCAGGCAGTTCTCCAGCCCGATCACCTCGATCAGCCGGTCACCCACGTCTGGATGGGGCGGTTCGTCGTAAAACAAAAGAAATAATAGGAACACGCATAAAGGCAAAGTCCTGACCCTGCCTCCAGACTGATAAGGTTTTCTGAGTGCACGACAGCGAGAAAACACACTCCTCGCAACCGAAAAAAAGAAAGAAAAAACGCAAGTACTCGATCTCGAGTCCGTCCCGTGCCGTCCTATGCGTACCTTGCACCGCGAGGCTCAGGTCTACCGAGTTGCAGGACGACGAGGAGAACTCCCTGGAGGACAGCGCACCGGCCGACTTGCTGCGCTTGCAGCGGCGCTTGCGCGAGTGGTTGTCGCCCCAGAGGTTGGAGCCGCCGTGCGTGTAGGGGATGTTGAGCAGCGCCACGCCCTGCAGCGCCTGGCCGTTGGCCATGTCCAGCGACACGCCGTCGCACTGTCACAGAGAGGAGGGCGCGGGTGAGCGGCGCGGCTGCGGCCTGAGCACAGCAGCGGGGCAGGGGCGGGGCGGGGCTCACCAGGATGTCCAGGTCCTCGTGGAGGTTCTTGCACGAGGCGGCGAACGTCTCGCTGGTCGCGAACTCAAAGTACCACAGCTTGTTCTTCATGCGGCTGTTGAACTTCTCCGGGTTCTTCTCCCGCTCCATGTGGAATTTGACGCAGATCGCGGCGTCCTGCAAAGATATGTGCGGGGAGTTTTAGTGATCCGCAAGGCACACATGCCATGCCAGTGCTCGCCAGCCAGCAGCGCTCACCACGCCGACGGAGAAGTAGTTGTTGATGATGTTGTACGGCACGGGGTCGCCCTCCCCCTGGATGTCCGAGAAGGAGATCTGCCACCGGTCCAGGCTCACGGGTACGGCGTTGGCGATTTTCTGTGGGGCGCAGAGTGAAGTCCGATTGTCATCGACCATTTGCATACTCCTCACTCACATTCAGCGGATGAGCGGCGGCCGGGCCGGACCAGGGCTCACCTTGAGTAGCTTGGGGATGGACTCGCCCTCGTAGCCGCCGCCCCAGCGCAGGCACCGGGCCAGGTCGTTGCCCGTGCCCAGGGGGATGACGCCGACCGCGGGCTGCTCCTCGAACTGGATCCGGTCTGAAAGGGAAACACACGCTTACAGGCCGTCCTCCAGGAGGGGCCAGACTGCAGGGCCGCGTGCGGGTGCGGGGCGCGCAGGGCAGGACTCACCCATGGTCTCGAGCACCCAGCCCACGGTGCCGTCCCCGCCGCAGCAGATGACGTTGAAGTTGGGCACGTCCTTGAACATGGTGAGGCCCTGCATGGGGCCGCCCGTCGCCAGGTTGTACACCTGTGAACAAATCGAGTCAGGTCGGGCCGGGGGGCCGGGGGCCGCGCCCTGCCCAGCCCTGCCTGCAGTGCCCGGCCGGCAGCCCCCCTACGGACCGTGGCGCGAATTGCTCACCTGCCGGGGGTTGAGCAGGTACTGGAACTTGCGCAGCAGGCGCGCGCCCTGCCGCCCGCCGCTCTTGGGGTTGATGAAGACGAGGAGCGGCCGCGTGTTGGGCGGCGGCGAGATCTGGAAGGACATGGCGGGCTGCTGCTGCTCGCGGCCGCCGCCCCCGCCGCCGCTGCTCGCGCTGGGGTTGAACTGGAACGTCTGCAACACGCGGCGCACGGCGTTAATAAAAAGGGTAAAAGTACCGTGTAGAGGGGTCCATTCCAAACAACAGGTGGTCTCCACAAACGCATGTTTTAGAGGCAAAATAGCGTAAAAATCGGTGTGTTACCCTCCAATCGAATCTGGAGGAGATTCCGTTAGTGGTGACTGGAGGCACCTTGAAAAAAGGCGGTCGAAGTGAAAAGCAAAGTAGACTCGTCAAAAGTGAGCACCATTTCGGCGGTGTCAGCGTCACACTGTCACGCCATCGGCAACCAGCCACACTGCCAAGCTGTCACACAGCAAAAACACCCCACACCGAAAAAAACAACTAAAAAGTTAATCTTACAAGGTTGGCCACGTCCAACAAGCAGACCCGCACGATGTAGCACTGCTGGTGCTGTTGCTGCAAACAGAGTTTTTGTGAAACAAGGAGTTTACTGTTACTGCCCTGAGGGGGTGCCCTGGGGCTTCCCTCGTGACTTCGAGGACTCCGTGTGCGAGGCGAGTCCTCTGGGCGGCGCCATGTTGGGCGCTCAGGCCGACGCGGAAGCAGTGGCTGAACAGTTTTATTATCACTTCCCGCCCAGCAGCCATAAACTGCAATCTTCACCGTGCAAAGCGCCCCGCCCCGCCTCGCCCCGCGTGCAGTAACCCGGAGTAGATCCGAGGCGCCGCGGGGCGGGGGCGGGCCCGGGAAAAGGCTGTAGTAAACGGCAGGAAGGTGGTGAACATGTAGATTGGAGGGCTGACGCGAGGAGACGAGACTTACCGAGCAGTTGGAGTCGGGCGTCTGTGTCTCGGACCGCGGCCTACTCTGGCTCTGCGAGAAGGACCGCTGCCGGTCCAGGACCACGGGGCAGATGGCGGTGGGCGGCAGGATGTGCACCCGGTGCTCGCCCAGCGTGCACTCGGGCTTCACGTGCGACGCGCACTTGTTGTGCAACTGCAGAAATAAATCGCAAAGTTGAAAACAATTTTGCGGGCACACTAGTACAGTGTGCACCAAGGCAATGGCGGTGCGGTCTTACGGTGGTCTGGCACCAGCGGCAGCGCAGCCCGCTGATGCCGTTGTACGACTTGACGGGCTTGCGGCACTTGGCGCACTTGCCCCTGCAGTTGCCCTCCACCCAGTGGTGCTGCGGCGCGCCCGCCGTCCGCTTGCTCTTCACGTAGGTCGCGATGCACGAGGCCGGCGCGCGCTGCACGCACCGCTCGTGCGCCGTGTACTTGCAGACTGCGGGGAGGAAGGGGAGGGCGGAGAGCGCCCTTAAGTCATCGGAACACTTTGCACGACGGAAAGTAATGTCGTGAATATTTTTAAAATCTGTGAATTTTTGTGATTTTGGTGAATTTTTGGTTTGATTTTTCTAAATTGCTATGAATTTTTTTCATTTTTTTCCCTAAATTTTTCTGAATGAGAAGGTGTACAAAAATTTTCGAGCACTTACAGATGCAGCACAGGCCCTTCTTGCCCAGCCCGACCAGCATGTTGAGGCACAGGTTGCAATAGGCGGGCTTGCTGAAGTGTTTCAGTCTGAAGACGTGGTTGCCGTCCTCCTTCACGTTCTGGTTGGGGGAAGGAAGGAACAGACGGACGAGTGATAACCAGGTTCAGGTCAGGGTGAGGTGCTCGCTGGTGCGGGTGCTGTGCCGCCGCCGCCACTCACCGCGTCCAGGCCGAGCAGGACCAGCAGCGGGATGGTGGTCATGCCGCCCCGCTTCCACTCGGACAGGGACACGGTGCCGTCCGCGTCGTAGTCAATCTCCACCATCATGTCCTGGAGGATCTGCACGCCGCCAGGGAGGGTAAAGACATGAGCACGGTCGGGGTAAAAAAAATGTGTCATAGGTTGAGGATGGGGGCTTCGAGCTCCTCACCGGTTTCAGCTCGGAGACGTCCCACCCGAGGTACTCGGCCACGTTCATCATCTGGTTGACGATGCAGTCCATTTCCTGAGCGTAAAGACACACAATGAGTAATTGGCCTCCTAGGAGCGAGGGAGGGAGGGTTAGGTGGTGCTTACATTCGTGTCTAAAACACCGTTGCCGTCCGTGTCGTAGAGGCGGAACATAACTGCGCGGCACAAGACAGCAGGGGGTTACAAGGCTGCACAGGGTTACCGTACCGGACAGGACAGGAGAGAGCCTGGTGCGTCGCGTCGCGTCGCGGCACTTACACTCGAGCTTGTCCTCGGGCCGGCCGCCCTCCAGCAGGCTGAGGTAGCAGACGATGTCCTTCAGCGGGACGCGCACGGCGTGGATGTCCAGGCTCGACGACTTTCTCACGAGGTTTCGAATGTCTGCCGGGAAAACCAAACTCAGCCGCCATTAGTTCATATTACAGTCCAAGCAGGTTGCTGGCATGACCTGATAAGAATAAACTAAGCTGTCAGAGTGCGGCTCCGCCCCGCCTCACCGTCCAGCTTGCCGTTGGTGACGTGCAGCAGCGAGTTGTTGGACTTGCGGCTGGAGTTGCGCGACACCTGGCTGTGGCTGTGGCTGGGCGAGGACTCGCTGGAGCGCTGCTTGTCCAGCACCTCGTGGCAGGAGTAGGACGTGTGCGTGACGGTGAGCAGCGGGTGCACCGAGGCGCCCACGCTGCCTGCAGGCAGGAGCCATTCACAGAAACACGAGGCGTTACACACACATTGGAAGCCCAGCAAGTTTTTGAATGGGTAATTTTTTTTTGCTTTTTTGCCACAGAATCCCGTCTGGGGCGCGGGGCGCATGCAGCCCTACCCCCCGGGGCAGAGACTTGGGCGCGAGGGACTGCGGGCGCGGGGTATCGCTGTCCTCTCACTCACCTGTCCTGGTTCGGCCGAGCGGGTCGCCCTCGCCGCGGTGCATGGAGAGCGCGCTGAGGCGCTCGCCCAGCCCGTGCAGCCGGTCCGTGAAGGACAGCTTCTCCTTGGCCTGGCCGGCGCCCGTGTCGCCCAGGCCCGAGCCCGAGCTGCACAGCGTGTTGGAGCCCGTGGTGAACCCGGCCCCGGCCCCGGCCACGCCCCAGTCCACGGCGCAGGTCGCGATGTTGGGCACGGAGCCGGGCTGCGTGTGCGACGTGATGGGCGCGCACGCCGTCGCCGAGGTCAGCACCGCCATCTCCTGCGAGGCGCGCGGGGCCAGACATTCAGTGCGGTATGACCACAATGTGCTCACGAACCCGTGTTAAATAATAGGGGTGGGGGAAGAGGGAAGCCCAGCAAACCACAGCCCAGTGCACAGTAAATCGCGAAACGTTCTATTTAAATTTTTTAAATAGCTGAAATTTTTGGAATAAAACACTTAACAGTTTAAGACTTATCGGGTCACTCCGCTTCGCTCACCTTCATGGCCTTGCCGTCGATGTAGACGGAGCCCGTGGGGTGCGGCGCCGAGTTCTGCGGCGTGGACGCGCCCCCGGGCGAGGCGGCCGCCCCGGGCCCCGCCGCGTGGTGGCAGTGGTGGTGGTGGTGGTGGTGGTGCGGGTGGTGGTTGGCCGGGTGCGGCGGCGGCTGCGGCCGGCGCACGAACGACAGGAACAGGTGTCGGCACAGCTCGTCCGGCGTCTCCACCTCCAGGAACGTGTCCAGGAACAGGCGGAAGCCCGCAAAGTCGATGTCCTGCGAGAGAAGGGAGGCGACGGGTAATGGCGGGGAGAGTTTTATACCCGTAGCGAGACGGGGCGGGGCGGGGCGTCCTGGAGCGCCCGTCGGGCAGGCCGCAGTGGGACCTGCGTGCAGTACGGGTTGCCTACCCCGCCGCGCTCGGGCGCTCAGCACCGGCCCTGGCCCAGCCCAGCACACCACGCACCCGGCCGCGGCCCGGCCGCCGGGATTTGGTTCTTCTCTTCGCTACGTTTTGATTTTTCTCGTTTTACCAGAAACAGAAGAGATTCGCAATGCGGCTTGTTCTGCGACTATTTTCAGCTCCGCATACTAAGGCATTATATATTTTTGTTAACGATGAGAAGCGAAAACTTGGGCGCGGTAGAACGCAATTTCTGAGAGGCAGTGTAGGTATGCCCGGGCCGGGCCCGGGGCTCGCATGACTGAGCAGAGCAGGCTGCTGTGCGCCCGCTCCGTCCCACTGGTGTGCCCAAAGTTGTAAACGGCTGTAGGGCTGTGTATGTGTGCGCCAGGCCAGGCCAGGGGGCAGCCGTGTAGGGCTGTGCACTCCAGCGCCAGCGCCTCGCAGTTTACAAGTTTTACAACTTTACACCTAATGTCTACATCTCCTTTCAGAGACATCGTGTGATGCGTTCTGTTCATCTCTGTCCCGATTTAGTTTCGCAGCCACCTGAAAACGACAAGCCCGTAGACTCCCCCGCCCGGCCCCCGCCCCGCCCTGTTGGGCGCGGACTGCACGGAGCCCTGGCCAGGGAGGGCGGCGGCAGGGCTCTCTGTTTTCAGCCCTAAGTGCAGCGGGGAGGGGGAAGTCTGACGCCAGAATGGGCGGTCGATGTGGGTGGCGGTGACGTCACGGATGGGGCTATGACGTCAGACTGGGCGAGGGGAGCGAGAGAGTGTGTGTGTGAGTGAGAGAGAGAGAGCGCGCGATAGGGCGTCGGGGGAGCAGAAGAGCGAGGAAAGGGGAGAGAGGCAGACAGCGAACCGTGCCGGGCCGCCCCGCCCCGCGTCGCCCCGCTCGCCCCGAATCACAGGCGAGCGAGCGAGCGCCCTGCCGGTGCTACCCTGGCCGGCGCTGCCCGCCTCGCCCTCGCCTACAGCACGTTCCCCCAGTGGGTATTTCTCGAAATGCCACCGCCTTGCTTTTCCTAAAGTAGCGCGGCGCGAGGGTGGCGGCGACAAAGTTTGAGCGGGGGACGTAGTGCGAGTACCAGGAGGGAATAGGGGTCGGGGGAGGGGGGAGGGGGAGGGGGGTAGTCATGCTCCGTTACACGCCGCCGAGCGAGTTGTTGCGACATCCAGGACCAGTAGGGAGTCGGCGGCGAGCGAGGCGGCCGGGGAGGCGACGGACGGGGCGCGGGGCGGGGCGCGGGGCGAGCTAAGGTGTGGGCAACCGCGAACGCCCCCGGCACCCTCCTATAGCCTCTAGGGAAAGATATAGGACATATTTCTCCCACAAAACCGCTGTATGTCGGCAACCCACTCTGTCAGCCGCACCTTAAATCACCCCCGGCAGAGCACGCCCGGTCCTCCAAGGGCACGCCCTAGTCGGAGGGGCGGGGCGGGGCGGGGCGGGGCACCTGGGGCGGCTTAGCGGCGCGGCGGCGTTCTCCTCCACCCCGTCCAGCAAGAGATAATCTCAGGCAGAACCAGACAGACAGGCGGGGCGGGACGGGGTGGCCCGGGGCCCCTACGCGCCACGTGCTGCCCACGTGGTCGTGGCCTGCGGCGCACGTAACGTCCACGTGCGCGCGGCAGGGAAACCATCTTTTCTTTTCTTTGCCGGACGGCCGCTCCCGGTTAATCCGTTATCCTAGCCATGATTTTCCAATACCTAATATGTACTCTAAAAGTTCCGCAGCAGCGGGGTAGGGGAGGGGCGGCAGGGGGTACGGCGATATCCGCGCGGAAGAGCGCGCGCCTCTATTCAGAGACCTTCTTTTAAAATATGGCGGGGGCATGAGGGCGGAATGGGGAATTAGCCGGATAAATCACTAAACAGCATGGAGCGAGGGAGACTCCGCCAAGTCCAGGCTCCTCCCCGCCCCCGTCCGGCCCCCGCCCCGCCCCCGCCCTCGGCGGCGCGCGCGGCGGTCCATAGATATCTCGGACACGAGGTCATCCCTCAGGCGGCGGAGAAGCAGCCCTGGCTGAGGGAAAGAGGAGAGAGAGGGAGGAGAGGGGGAGGAGCAAGCACTCGCAGAACTATTAGCTCCCAGAGACAAACAGATCCAGTCCGCGGGCCTGGTGGCTTTCGCTGCGGGCGGTATGAATATTACTGTTTGCTCTGAGTCCCCTCGCCCTCTCCTTCTAGCCCTCTCTTTTCCCTAGCCCCTTCCCTCCCGCGGGGCGTTACGAATTATCTCATCCTCTTGACGACGGCGGACGCGGGCGCGCCGGGCGCCGGGGAAAATAAAGCACAAGTACGGGATACTTTATTCCACTGAAGATAAAGTCATCTTTGAACGGAGGCGGAGGGAGCAAGAAGCAGTGTTATCCTGTACAGCTAGGGCACCTCCACACTCATGCACTTTGGTATAGTTGGTCTAGTGAGGGCATAGCGCGAGTCGAGCCCCGCCCCGCCCGCCGTCATATCGGTATATCCTCGCGCAAAGAAAAGGAATGTCAGCATCGCGCTGCTGCATGCGAGATTGCCATAGGATAACGGGGCCTTAAAGTAAAGTAAACTTTGTCGAGCGGGGCGGGGCGGGGGCGGTGGCTCCGGGCTGTGTGGTCCACAGCAGTGTCCCCCCATCATCGATAGCTGCCTGCCTGCATGCATGCGACCGGCCGGCCGGATATCCTGTTCTGGCGCGGGGCCGGGGCGTTGTTGCGGAGGGATGGGTTGTGATGGGGTGCAGACAAGGGATGAGGGGTGAGAGGCGAGGGGTCGGTGTGAAGGCGGCAGGCCTGGGGCAGCTACATGATTTTGAAGGCACGCAACTGCTAAGTATGCTTTGGAAAATACTCAGCTTTAACGAAACGTTGTCTGTAAAAGTTCTTAACTCGCATTTTTTTTCAAGAGTGGAGATTCTAAGGTCATTTTACGTAGACTCAATTTTCCTGACAGCGTCATGGTGTTCACTCTATTGTTATTACCGCTTTGTCTATGCTGTTACCGTATCTGGTGTTGTTGTTCTATACTAGTAAAGCTCACCAAAACTTTTCGCATCTCATTGCTGGGGCGGACAGGTGGGGCCGGGGTAGGGGGGAGAGGATATTAAAGAAATAATAGGGGTTGGTTAGCGCGACGGCGGGCGTGGTGTGGCGTAGCCGGGTGTGACGGGGCTGGGCGGGGCGGGGTGGGGTGCGGGGCGTAGCGAGGCGGGGGATGGTGCTGACTTGTTGCTCATTAGCCCCGGCCTTGTCCGCGGAGCGCAGTGTATTTCCGGTGAAAGCGCCCAGGGAGGCGCTCGCGAGGCGCGCGCGCCCTCACCACCACGCCCCGCCCCGCCCCGCCCCGCCCCGCCCCGCCCCGCCCCGCCCACAAACCACGCCGCCGTGGGCCGAGCGCTGGAGGTGTTCTCGACACGCCCACATGGTGCCAGCTGACGTCGAGGATCATAACAAGGAAAAGCTTTATTCGCACACTGGAAAGTATGTGGATGTTAAAGTCTAAGGGTGCATTTTTTCTAGGAATTGCACACGCCTCCTTTTTTGTTCAACTTGCAACTTGAACTTGGGTTATACCTGTGCAGTTTTACCACAATGTAGCCTCCATGCATTTTGTTAGTTGTCGGTTCTACTGCACGGCTCGCCTCATCAGGCGAGGCCGGGCGGGCAGTAACCGTGGCGCCGAACAGGGAGAGGGGGAGGGGGGGATCGACCCCCAGGGGTTGAAGAGCCGGCCCGTGGGGGGAGGAGGAGGGGGAGGGAGGGGGCTCGGCTAACGGGCTGATGAATGCGTTTACGGTTGACACAGCCGCCCTAGGGGAGGCGTCAATGCACTACTAGACCGTCCGTCCGTCCGTCCACCGTACCGTGTCCGTGAGACTGTCCAGCTATCGGTCCTACCCTCCGTCCGTCCGTCCACCGTACCGTGTCCGTGAGACTGTCCAGCTATCGGTCCCTCCGTCCGTCCGTCCACCGTACCGTGTCCGTGAGACTGTCCAGCTATCGGTCCTACCCTCCGTCCGTCCGTCCACCGTACCGTGTCCGTGAGATTGTCCAGCTATCGGTCCTACCCTCCGTCCGTCCGTCCACCGTACCGTGTCCGTGAGACTGTCCAGCTATCGGTCCCTCCGTCCGTCCGTCCGTCCACCGTACCGTGTCCGTGAGACTGTCCAGCTATCGGTCCCTCCGTCCGTCCGTCCACCCTCTCGTCGCCGCCAGGAGATGCTCTGTGGACAGTGGCTGCCGCTCTAGCAAACAATAACTATGAGCACACACGCCTCCCTCCCCCCGCCACACACACACACACACACACACACACACACGCGCCGCCACCGCGAGCGGCCCTGCCTGCACCACACTATCACTGCTCCTTTGGTCTTGTTGGACTGAGGGAGTGACGCTACAAAACTAGGCGTGCTGTGGCGAGGGAAGTGCGGCATGGCGCGGCGTGGCCAGGCGTGGCGCGGCGCGGAGGATCGCAAGGGGAGGGCGAGGCAACAGCAATTGGAAAGTTCCGCCACGCGGCGCTGTCGTGGGGGCTGGCAGGGGTGAGCGACGGATCCGGGCAGGGGGGCGGGGAGTGGGGGGGACATTTCGGAGAACGGGGTTTCGATTTCATGCAAACTTTCTCTGGAAAACATGAATTCACATGATTCGAGGAATAGCGCAACTGGTGAATCTCACGGACGTAGGTCACAAGCGCTACAGATCACAACCGCTACAGGTCACAAGTGCTACAGCTCGCTAACGCTACGGGTCGCAAGCGCTACGAGTCACAAGCGCTACAGCTCGGTAGCGCTGCGGCTCGCTAGCGCTACTGGTCACAAGCGCTACAGCGAGAATCCGCGCGTTACGCGGAGACAAGCCGAGCTTAACCTTGAAAAATTACGCACGTGCTCTGCGAATGAAAGGGTGGCGTGAAAACATGGAAAATTTTTGCGACAGTAAACCTCCCGAAGGAGGTTGCGGTTCCCGCCAGGCACAGGGCTTTTACCCCCCGTGGCAGCCAGACAACTTCGGTGTTCTTATGGGAACCGGTGCTTTTCTGACTGCGATCCTGTCGCGCAATTCGACAGATTTGATCCCCGTACTGCCAGATTTAGTCGTACGGTGGTTAACCGAACTGCCCTGTCCCCAGAGCATGGAATAGCTATTTTTGGAGCCAGATTCTAGGACTTATGACCCCACGACCGACCACCAGTCGTGGGCATGGGACGGAACTTCCTGGCAACCCGCTGTCGCTACCAGTGAAGAACCTACCTGGGTTTGAACCAGGCCCCATGTGCCGAGTCTCACAGACACCCCACGGTTTTCGCGGCACCACTAGACCACTAGACCGTCGGCGATTCCACGAGGGAGCTCGGTTGAAATGGGGGGCTTGAATTCCACTCTCCAAGTTGTTGTCCTCAGAAAAATTAAATTTTTTGGTAAGATTCGAACCTCCGTCCTGCGACTCTCTGGGCGGACACTATGCCGACACGGCTAAGACGCCACGGTACCAGATGTCGGACCTCTAGCAATCATGCTGCGCGGGAAGCCACAGTTACCGAAGAAACGAACCCGGTGTCATCAGCACGCCTGCTCTCCGGGCGGCGCTGGGCCGGCCGCGTAGCGTCATCGGTACCGATGCTGATCACAGCACCGGTGGGCAGTGGTTCAAAAACCACGTAATTTATTTTTTCTGTTTTTTTTTTTACCAAGCTGTTGCGCTTGTGACCTGTAGCGCTTGCGACCCGTAGCGTTAGCGAGCTGTAGCGCTTGTGATCTGTAGCGCTTGCGAGCCACTCCGAATCTCACCACCCCGCAAGCTGAATGGAAGATTAGGAGGGAGGGGGTGGGGAGAGAGAGACAGAGAGAGAGAGAGAGAGAGAGAGAGAGAGAGAGAGAGAGAGAGAGAGAGAGAGAGAGAGAGAGAGAGAGAGAGAGAGAGAGAGAGAGGAGCACGGTCTGACGAGGAGAAATGAGACGGAACAGCCGCAGGGTATGGACACGGAGTTATTGGCAGAATGCCTGCTCTGCTGCCGCTTTTGTCAGGCAGGCCCCTGGCCGGGTCGGGTCCCCGCCCCCGGGCCCCGCCCCCCGGCGCCACCCCCGACACCTGCCTGCCCCCGGGCACCACCCTCTTTCTCCTTTCCCCCCACCTTACGCTCCCTGCGCTCATCTTCTTGGAAATATTATGACGACGTGACTTGGAAACGATTCGTCGCGACACAACTTGCGCCATTAAACTTTTTGATCAGTGGGCGGGCGCCCAGGCCTGGCCCAGGCCTGGCCCAGGCCCGCACGCTCACCGTCGTGCCAAATAATGTTATACAGTGGTTTGGCCGTCCGTTTTTCTTCTCATTTCATTTTCCGCCCCTCTGGCCCCGCCTGGATCCGGGGGCGCGTACTCACCCCATCTGGACTGTATTTGGACAGCGGCCCGGAACCGGAAAACTCCTCCAAGACATCGCTCAGCTTCTTCGTGGAATCTGGAATCAAAGGAAACAGAGCGCAATGCGGTCAGAACCGACGAGGCAGGCAGACACTCGAGCGTCGCGGAGGATTTGACAATGGCCGGAATGAAACATTCATTCATCCTTCCCTGAACCAGGCCAGTGTTCTGGATACACTATCGGGCCATGCACGCGAGGCGAGCCTGCCGGAGCCTCGTGCCTTACCGCTCCAGGGGGAGGAGAAGGAGGCTGGAATGAATTTTTGGAGAAAGGAAAAGAATTGCTGCGGTCGAGAATTCCAGCCAGACTTCTTCCTCGTGTGCGCTTCCCACCCCTCCTCCTCCCCCACTCCCTC
This sequence comes from Frankliniella intonsa, assembly GCA_033675135.1. Taxonomy (NCBI): domain Eukaryota; kingdom Metazoa; phylum Arthropoda; class Insecta; order Thysanoptera; family Thripidae; genus Frankliniella; species Frankliniella intonsa. The sequence continues at coordinate 7,800,563 of CM066254.1, read as the reverse complement.
TCTTTTTTCATCCGCCCCTAGTCTCCGTATAACTGTCGCTGACTAGACGGGGCCTTTGGGGCCCAGCAGCCCCCCCCCCCCCTCCTCTCCAGCTCCCTTTGCTCTCTCCGGCTCCGGCTCCAGTGCAGCGCCAGCGCAGTCCAAACGGTCTAAGGCCGAGCTGGTACGTGTTACGGCGAGACGGCCGGAGGCGGAGCAGGCCTCCCCTCCAGATCCTCCAGATCCTCCAGATACGCTCTCGGGCTCCGCAGCGCGACCGCGCTTGGAAAGTAGAGCAAGTGTACTAAAACATTCAAAACAGATTTCTCTCCTCCAGTTTGTTCAGGTACTATCCAGCCGCAGGGTGACGAAGCGGTGATAAGCGTGACTGCGCCCCTCCCCGCTCCAGATCCTCCAGCGTGACGGGCTCCCGCGTGACGGGCTCCAGCGTGACGGGCTCCCGCGTGACGCGTGGACCAGCGGCGGGGCGGAGCGTCACACCCGGCCGGCCGGGCCGGACACGAGGCAAAGGGCCGTGTAAATAAATAACAAGTTGCCAGCGCTCTTCACAATCTACCAAATAGTCACGACGACGAGAGCGCTTCCAACTTTTATTACATTTTACGCCCCCTTCTCTCTCCCTCCTCTCACGCTCTTCATCCCCCTTCCCCGGCCCGGCAGTTCGGAACATCAAGGACACTCTCGCGCGGACGCGGACGCGCCGGGGTGGCGAGGGCGAGGCTAGGCGTGGCTAGAGGGAGTGGCGAAGGAGAGCGCCATGGCCTTGGATCCACGGGGATACGCGCCGGGCCGGGGAGGGCCAGCCTGAACTATACACAGTTAAGGCCACGCTTGCGAGAGCGTACGCCTTCTGAGAAGTGTTGTTCGGGGGGCATCATTCATCACGAGACACTCATTTATGTTCACTGTCACATATACCCACGAGGCGTAAAAGTAGTGCTCCTGAAATATATATGGTTAGTCGAGAGCTTAAATGCACCATGTTCTGTAGCAGATACGGTTTATAGCTATGGCTCGAGTGCAGTTCATTGGCACCGGGTTCGCTGGGGCTGAAAAAGTACCCACTTCCAATAAGAGCAGATACAGGGGAGGAGGGGGTGGTAGAGGACATCATATATATGTGTGGGAGAGAGAGGGAGAGAGGGGTAGACAGAGGAAGGGAGAGAGAGAGGCACGCGGATGAGAAATCGGGCGCAGATGTCGGCGCTGATGCTGCGTGGCGCGATGTGGTGGCGCGGTGCGGTGCGGCGCGGCGGACACAGACAGCGGGTCGGGAAAAGGGCGCCATCGACACTCGATACTGCTGAGCGGTCCGATTGCTCGCACGGGACTTTACAAGGAGCTCAAAGTGTCAAATAATGGGAGTGGAATGGAACACAAGGAGCCGAGAGAAGGGCGGGGCGGGGCGGGGCGGTGAGGGACAGGAAACGACCAGTGGGCTGACGAGGGGAGAGAGGACCTCGAGAAATGACAAATATCGCAACTACAAGATCCGAGATAAAGAAAAAGTTTGAAATTAATGTTTCAGTGTACATACATCTGCTCTGCAAAATTTACTTTTGGTTCCGTATTTTTATTTTAGAAGTGTCTTGCCTTTTTCATTATCTCGTTTGGGTCCGCGAGGCGGCGGCAGCGTCGCGCCCAAACGCCCCCGCCCCTCCCGCCGCTCTCTGTATCTTTATATCTCGTTTACGGACGCTCCCCCGGGAGCCTTTAAATTGTGCGCCCGAGCACTTTGAGCCCTACGCCCGGCGCCCGCCCGCTCCGCTACGGCCCGGGCTAGGGCCTCCGACACAGCACAGCGATAGCGTGCGTCTCTCTCTTTCTCTCTCTCTCTCTCTCTCTCTCTCTCTCTCTCTCTCTCTCTCTCTCTCTCTCTCTCTCTCTCTCTGAGCAATAGCGCCGCCGCCGCCGACCGTCGACCCCACCGGAAAGAAGGGGCGGTAACGACGTATGAAAGATAAGAAGGCCGGGTGTAGCGCCCCCCAACACCACCCCGCCCCGCCCTGCGCCGCCACGCCCCGCCCCGCCCCGCCCGGCGCCCCGCCCGGGCCCAGTACAGCGGAGCGCCCGACGCGCGAGGGGTAGGCAGCCCGGTAGACACGGGTGCACGGCGGCACTGCCTACCTCCCAGGCGGTCCGCCCGGGGCCTGTAGCATAGCGCACAGGGCGGGGCGGGGCGGGGCGGGGCGGGGGTACCAAGGGGTCCGCCACGCCTCGCCGCGCGCCGGCAATGAGGCTAGCTAAATGCAAGGGAGGCGGGACGGGGCGGGGCGGGGCGGGGTGTGGCGGAGCGGAGCAGGGCGCAGCTGCCTGGTGCCATCTGGCCTGGTGGTTCCGCGCTGCCCGCGGGCCCCGCCCCGCCCCGCCCTGCCCCGCCCCGCGCCATCTGCCCGGCCGGCTCCACATGCATGTGCAGGCGCGCATCGCACCCAGAGGACAAGGACAAAAAGGGCTAACCGGTTATACGGGTCATACCATCGTTGGGAATTTCAGCAAAAAGAAAGGAGAGAAAGAAAAAAAAAATATCGAGGGTGCAACGTAAACTCGATAATGTTTGTGAAAGTGTAGTCGGCCCGATGCTTGCTCCAACAGGTGGGGCGCTGGCGCTGGCCTGGCGCTACTGCAGTGCGGCGGCCGGCCTATCCCCAGGGGAAAATATTGCGCGCGGTGGCAGTGTGTAGTGTAGCGTAGCGCCACTGTGTGTACCGGGCCGGGGGCTCGGAAAAATCAGAAACAAAAGAGAGGATGGCAACGGAGAAAAAATATCCCATATTTTACGTCACGGATGAAACAAAATAATTGATACTCTTTCGTCCTGTGCCAAACTAACTCACTATGCGATACTCTCTTTTTTTGTTTATATTTTGTAACGATGTGGGGCGGAGGTGAGGAGAGGAGGGGGTGGTCGGGGTCACGAGTCTACAGCGCAGTTGCGCCGCGCCGCCCGGGCCGCTGGTGCGGCACCAGCATTTGCGGTCAGGAGCGAGGCCGGGAGGGACGGGCCGGCAGCTCAGGGGAAGGAGGGGGGGGGAGGGGGGGTCCGGTTGGCAGGCGCCAGTTAACGAGCCAATTTGTGCGCTGTTACCCAAACAGTGTTGCGACGATGGCGCGCTGCCGGGCTGGCCTAGACTAGCCCCTGACCCCGCCCCGCCCCGCCCCGCCCCGCTGTGCGGAGAGGCGGGGAGCAGATCCGAGAAAGGGGGCCACCCGCTGCGCGCCGCGCCATGCAAGGTGAGCCGTGTGGCCCCACACTGCGTGGCCTGGGGCCCCACGCTGTGGCCTCAACCTGCGGCCTCCTCCACACTGCCCGCCCCGCCCCACCCCGCCCCACCCCGCCCCGCCCCGCCTTGCAGAGCGCCGTGTAAGAACGAAAGAGTTGAGAGGAGCAAAATTCGGTCGAGCTTTAGCTGCTGGCATCTGCTGGCTCAGCTCAGGCCGCCCTGAGTCGCGCTGGGAGCTGGAAGACAGGGGGTGCGACCAGCAGGACAGGACCGGGGGCACGCCTCGGGGACGCCCCGGGGGGAGGGGGGGGGGCAGGCAGACGACGTGTGCGTGTGTGTGTGTGTGTGTGTGTGGCGCCTGGTATGGACCCCACTGGCGCACAAAATGTCGGAGGGAGAGGCGGACCGGAAAGGGAAGGAGCCAGTAGTGCGTGTCCTCGGCGTGTGTGTGCGCGCGCGCGTGTGAGCGAGCGAGACAGGAAGAGAGAGAGAGGGAGAGAGAGAGAGGGATATGGAGAGGCGTGGGCGTGAGAGAGGAGGGCCGTGGGGGATGGTGTGGAGTGTGTAAGAACGGGTACAATGGCTTTAGCTCGGACACAGCATATAGCTATGGCGGGGGCGGAGACACTTTGTACAGTCCGTGTCAAAAACGAGGCCGGCGCAGCACGCCCCAATAGGCTCGGGGTGGGGCGGGGCGGGGCGGGATGCGGCGGGATGCGGTGGGGCGGGGCGGGGTGCGGCGGGGTGCGGCGCGGCGGGGCGTGGTTGACAATAGAATGTGTGTGTGTCCCACGTCAGGCGGAGTCACTCACTCCCCCGCCCCCAAAAGCCTTCTCCATTTTATAGTCCAGCTGTTTGATCCGCGCCCTGTCACCTTGCCCCCCCCCCCCCTCCCCGGACGAAACTTTCGATTAAAGCGGCTTTCATCGTCTTGACTGTCGGGACAGTCGTCATATCTCGTCAGCACGGCGCTAACGCCACGGGGCTGACGCGGCCGCAGCGCCGGCGGGAGAACAAAGAGGAGGAAGGCGTCAACTTTCACAAATATCTCAGGGATGGAAAACAAGAAGCATTAAAGCCAGCTAAAAAAAGTGAGAGACGCCTGAAGGTTGGGGGAACCGCACACCACGGCGCTAACAGAGAGTTGGGCCGCGCCCAGAGCTCACCCCCTCCCCCTCCCTCCCTCCCTCTCGCCCTGGGGCGCTTCGAGAGACATCGACAAAGACGAACACAGACGAGCAGGAAAAAAAAATTATAGCCGGACACGACTTTTTTGGTTCCTTTTTCAGACCGCTCCCCTTGCTTCTCTATCGCTGCACCCTGGGCTTATCGCACCCTTGGGCCTACGGAGGGGGGAGGGGAGGGGGGAGGCAGAAGCAGGGCGTAATAGTGATGGAGAGGAAGAGAAGGCAGGGGTTGGGAGGGGGTAGTAGGAGGGATAGCAGGAGGGGGTAGCAGGAGGGGGGGGGGGTAACGCGCGGCCCCTCACAAACGGACTGGCTGACGAGTGCATTACCGGCGACGCGGGGCGAACTCATACTGACTGCTCATAATCGGGCAACGTCGGCGCCGTCAGCTGACGACTGTCACTGGCGTCCGGGCGGCATTGCAACAGTGTGCCTCCGGCCTCCAGCACAGGGCAGCCTGCTGCCTTCAGCCTCCAGCCAGCAGCAGCAGACTTCAAGCGTTCACCTCCAGCCAGCAGTAGCCCCCTTAATGCAGCCTTCTGCTTTCAGCCTTCAGGCTCCAGCCTCTGAGCCAGCAGCCTCCAGCTGGTTGTCCAGCGGCAGGAAGCGTAATCCCACCCTTCCCCCCAGCACCGCGAGCCACGGTTTCAACAAAGTCAATATTTTCGCCGTCCTTTTGGTGCGGTGGCGGTTTGGCTGCTCCCCCCACCGCGCGCGCATTTGTGTGTGTGTGTGTGTGTGTGTGTGTATATGTGAGGGCGTGTTGGGGAGGAGCGAGCGAGTGGATCGGGGGGGCAAGTGATCCCCAGGAAAGTTTCGCGGCGTGGCGCGGCGGCGGCGGCGGCAAAGCATTCCTGCGCAGCACATCACATCAGCGCGGCGTTATTCCCGAGTTATAAAAGATAAAGTTAGTGTCTTTTTTAGACAGCTTCCTCATCGGCTGTGGGGTGGGAAGAGGGATCAACTTTGGAGGCGGGTTTGAAACAAAGCTGCGGCTTGGATTCAAACACTCTACATGTTTAAACATATTAAAAAAGTTTTAATAATCCGCGTTGTAAATACTACGTTTGTAATAATTACTCTGTCGAACCCACCAAGTGTGTGAAAATTGTTATCACCTGCAGCAAGCGGCGACGTATATTTTCTCTTGGTACACTTGGGTTTCCGGCTCTGGCTCTGGCCGACGCGACGGTTCTTATGGGTGGCCCGGGGGTCTCTAGGTGTTGGCTGCAGCTGCGAGCGGTCACTGTGGAAGGTGCCGTGCTGTGCCACCCGCGGGTGGCGCGGGGCGGGCGCGCAGAGAGCAGAGAGTGGCCTCGGCCCCGGGCCGCGCCGCCCCGCCGTGGCCTGCCGTCCGTGGGATTACGGCTTGGTCTGGGGCCGAGGCCGGGCGGGGCGGGGCGGGGCGGGGCGGGGCCCGCCGGGACCCGAGGAGACGTGAGCTCTAGGTATTAGGGCGTTAGGTGGCTGGCCTGGCCTGGCGTTTATTGCACCCCCTCTGCCTTTCCTGCGCGCGCGCTTCTGTACGTGAGCGAGTCCGTGTGAGTGTGTGTGTGTGTGTGTGTGTGTGTGCGGGTCGGGTGTTTTCTGACAGGTAGCACCCGCGACACACACGCACAGGCACGGACAGGGTCGCCCGCTGGGCTGCGCCTAAACACAAACACAGAGGAGAGCGACGCGCGAGAAGCCAAGTATAATCCAACGGGGGAAAAAAGGGAGACGGAAAAAATGGAAACAAAAGCCAGTGGACAAAGTCAACGAAACAAATGTAAAATTTTAAGCCCACCCTCAGCGCCACTCTTTCCCCACCCTCCCCTGACCCCCACATCTCCTCGCGAGCGTTTTTTTTGTAGCGACTGTTATGTGTTGGTGCGGAGAGAATGAGACAACAAAAGGGGTTTAGTGAAGAGATGGAAGGGGGAGAAGAGAGGAGGGAGAGACGTGGAGAGAAAGGCACGAGGAAAGAGATGAAGAGGGAGAGAGAACGCTGAGTAGTGGTCCGGCCGGATGAAAAAGTAAAGATTGTCTTTACTCATTCTTCTCATGGACGCGCGACGCTACTCGGGGGAAGAGAGACGAGAAAGTAAGGCAACTTGGAAGAGGAAAAACTACTGGCTTTTGAAAAGTGAAAAAAATGTAGTTTCAAGTGCATGGGAGTGAAGAAGGTGAAGCCTGAAATTGTGGTCGAAGAGGGAGAAGGGGCATAAAGAATGCATGAAAGCAACGAGCAAGGAAATGAACGAATGCATGAATGAGGGGAGGTGTGGCCGAATGAATGACCTCACACCCACAGTCCTGTACGCGCCGTGTTCTGTGCACTAGCTGGTCAGCTTCTGGACCTCAAGTCCAAGTACATCAACATTTATCTTCATTATTCCCTCCTACAACAGGACGGCTTGTCGGGAGCGCTCCGCTCCGCTGCACCCCCGGTCCGGTCCGGTCCGGTCCGAGCACACAGCCTCCACATGCCCCCCGCCCCCGTCCACAGCCTGCTCTGCTCTTCCTGCCGCTGTGTAATTGGATATGGAAATACCTCCGGCGGCCTCCCGCACGACCGCACCCCAAAATAAAAATTATTCACAAATTAATGAGACTTCGATAATTATTCAGGTGCTTTACATGGAGGCAGCAGCTCGCGGCAAAAGCAGTGTCCGCGGGTTTCACAGGCCTACCCTGGAAAAAGAGGCCATTTTTCCAGGGGGTCGGCGTATGGGAAACTCAAACACTGCTTGTGCCAAAGAAGCGCGCGGGCGGCGGCCGGTATGGACGCCCAACCGCGAAAAATTTGAGTACATTATTGTGTTTTGGCGAAACAGTTTGTTGCGGTTTATTTGTTTCCGTTTCGGAGTGAGGGGCGAGGAGGGAGGGGTGTGACCTACGCTTGTATAGGAATCCCCTGGCGGAGCGTGGGCGGCCGGGCCGGGCCCACTCCTCCGCACCCCGCCAAGCCACGCCCCGCCCCACTCAGGCGGGGTGGCGTATGTTGCACGAGAATATTGCGTAAGAATACCACAACGCGACGGGGAAGGGACGAGACGTACGAGACGGGATCGATTGCAAGACACCGCCCGCTGTATGCCGCCGCTTCCCAGCAGCCGCAAAAAAAAAGGAAGCAAAAATGCCCGCGAACCTTCTGTTTCTTTAAGAAGTATACGTTACGGTTACGGTTTCGAGACTAGCTGCGGGCTCGAAGGCCCCGTTCAACCGTAATGGAAACCAGTCGTGGTTTCTCAGGTCTCAAAATATACCTGTATCAGATAAAGAATCAATTTGTCTGGCTTTATATGGGATATGACTTTTACTGGCTCAACTGTCTCTTTACCTGGAAGCCTGGAAGCTCCCGGGACACGACAGTCATCGGTCTCGCTCTGTCTCTATCTCTCTCGCTCCTCTCTCTGAATTCCAAGGCCGTGCTCCTCCTCGCCGGACTGGGCTGGGCCGGCCCCCGGACTCCACCTGTCAGAGCGGGGAGGGGCATGGCTGTGACAGGGTAGCAGCTCGTGGCCACGGCACAGAGAGAAACAGCGAACGTAGAGAGAGAGACAGAAAGAGAGAGCGAGATAGAGAGAGCATTGCACTAGTACCGCGTCCCCGACTGTTGTCGATAGCATAGTAAGAGAGTGCTCTGCAACAGCTCGGCGCGCCCCGCCCCGCCCCGCCTCTCCTCCACAGGATACTCACAGGCCGCGAAGTCCTGGAGCTGCTGGAACTCTGCCGGGGACAGCTTATCCCACTGCAGGGCCATGGCGGCCATCACCGCGCCATCTGAAACAGAGAAACAATCACATTTACTCGGGTTGCCCAACCCTGCCCGGCCCGCCCGACCCCTGGCGGTGCCGGGCGCCGTCTCCTGTCCTGTCCACGCCGCCGGCCCCGCCGCCCCCCACAGCTTCCTTCCTGGCGGCAGGACCCTCGCCCCGCGCCGCCTTTTGGGGGCTTACGCCCCCGGCCCGGCCGGTGCGGGGGCGAGGGGGAGGTGAGGGGTGAGTAATCGCACCTCGTCACATTAACGCCCCGCCCCCGCCCCCGCCCCCGCCCCCGCCCCCGCCCCCACTCTCTGATGACCTCTCCTGCTCTTTCGCGCCTCATCAAACCGCGCACGCCTGCCCCTCGGCCTTCGGGCAGTCTGGCCGCGGAGAGGGGGGGGGGGAGAGAGAGAGAGAGAGAGAGAGAGAGAGAGAGAGAGAGAGAGAGAGAGAGAGAGAGAGAGAGAGAGAGAGAGAGAGAGAAGAGCGGGACGGGACACGGAGGATAGGGGGTGAGAGAGAGCCGGTAGGTCGGGGCGGAGCGGACGTGGCGAACGCGACGGTCTTCATGATTTGCAGGTCTTTCGGCCTCCTATTACAGCGTCCGTCTTGCTGTCTCATGACTTCGCCCTCCTCCCCTCCTCCCCCTCCAGCCCCTCAGTGTTACCCTTGCCCCGCCCCGCCACGCCCCGCCACGCCCCGTCACACCCGGTCTAGTCACTGGAATCCTAAGGCCGCGTCTTCATCAGCTTGGTCAGGGACGTTCCCCCGGGGGAACGCCTGCTCTGCCCTGCCTGCCCCCGCCCTTCGTACAGGACATAGTCACCATTAGCCGGGGCGGGCAGTGCCAGCGAGCGAGCGAGCGAGAGAGAGAGAGAGAGAGAGAGAGAGAGAGAGAGAGAGAGAGAGAGAGAGTGAGAGGCGCGCATGCAAAGCACGACCGACGCGGTATATCCCTCCCGCGTCCGCTCTCTGACAATCTGCTCGCCCTTTACTTCTTGTTTGTTTCCGTAATTGGGTGAGCGGTCGGTCATGTTTTCAGTTGTTTTTTTTTCATCTTTTTCTTCCTCTTCCTCATACCGTATTTTTACATTTGGCAGAACGGCATATAGCGGAGGTGGGCGTGACGATGTGACGTCAGCACCGACAGTCTCTCTCTCCCTCTCAATCACTCGCCACACCACTCAACCTGCTGCGGCCGCACCGCACCGTCACGCGGAGAGAGGCTACCGTCACGTCGGGAACGGGAGGAGGGTGGGGGGCGGGGCGGGGAGGGCAAAATACGCGTCGGGGTTAGGATAGAATGGAATAGTGGGATAGAGTAAAGGGATGGGGCGGATAGAAGGCACGTCAGCCTCGCTAGCCGAGCATGGTCCCCATGGGGGTACTCTTACCACCCCTCCCTCATACCCACCCCCATCCCCCCCCCCTCTCTCTCTCTCTCACTCTCACACACATCCGTATATCCCTCCCGACGCGCCTCACTTGCGGCCAGATGTATGATACACTTAACTGATCAACAGACCCCCACCACCACCCCCGACCCCCACTCCATCCAGAGCAAATGCAAGGGCAGGCGCTTTAGCAGCGGCTCAGGCGCGGGGCGGGGCGGGGCGGGGCGGGAGCGAGTGGGCGGGATATTCAAATCGAACGCGCGTCTCGCACGCCACGAAAAGCCTCGCAGAAGCTCTGCTCTGGGCGAGGCGAGGCTGGCGGGAGCGCTGCTCGGCTGCAAAGAGAACCGTGCCATCGCAAAGGGCGTAACGTGAAACATTAATAAGTAGCTGTTACGTCCCCTGCAGCTCCCCGCCCCGCCGCTGCGGACCGCTCCCGCTACTTAGAGTAATAACTTAAACGAGGATAATCCGACTGTTACTTGATAACCGTAATTAATTTACCCCCGTCGCTTTCCTGCCCCCTGCCCCCCGCCGCTCGGAAGCGACCCCCGCGCACCCCGGTCCCCGCCCGGGCCACGCCTGCTGCGACCTAAATTTTTCATACTCATCAGAATGGACGAGAACCGGTGTGATGATGATAAATTATTTGCACGGGAGGGGAGGGGGGGTGCGCCATCCGCACGGGGCACGGCCATTAGCGCATTGGGCACCGCGTGCGCGATATGCACGGGGGTGAGAGTTGCACACACTAGAAAGTATCGTTATAATCCTTACGGAATATTCGCGTTAACCAAAAAAAAAAAAAATTAAGACATGGAATAATTTCACGCGTTGTACTACTGCACTTTTGGGAGGGCTTCACATTTTTCCTCGTCATAATTTCCGAGGGTAGGCTGTCGAAGTGGTCGGCCGACTGCCGCGCGGCACGGCGCGGCGCGCCCGCAAGCCTCATGAACACACTTCCGGACGATCAAATTTCGGCCGCTATTTATCACTGCCAGACAGCACCCCCCACCCCCCTCCCCTCTTCTCCGCGCCCCCCGCTCTCCCACGGTCCTCTACTCGTCCTTGCAGCACATCCTCCTTGGTTCGTTGGTCAATGTCAATCTGAGGCATGCCTCCCTGATCCTCCCTCCCCAAAGCAAAGCATCGGATCAGCCCTTTGCAGCCCCCTCCCCTCCCCTTCTGCCCCTCACTTCGACACCCCCTGCGCATTGAATACCAAACCATGACAAGCACAACCAACAACAACAACAGTAACGCCCACATCAACAACAGCAACACTCTACATCTACACCCCTTGGCACCCAGGCGCAAAGTTCGCACGCACCCACCACCCCTGTCACGGACGTAGGTCACAAGCGCTACAGATCACAACCGCTAAGAGCACTTGGTCCGAAAACAAAAAGAAAAAAAAATTAACAAGCAAAAACCAATACGCGGTGTTTGAACCTCTGCCCACCTAGTGCAATAAGCAGCGTCGATACCAATGACGCTACGCGGCCGGCCCAGCACTGGCCGGAGATCAGGCGCACTCATGACACCAGGTTCGTTTCTTTGGTGACTGTGGCTTCTCGCGCAGCATGACTCCTAGTGGTCCGGCATCTGGTACCGTGGCGTCGTAGCCGTGCCGGCATAGTGTCCACGCGGAGAGTCGCAGGACGGAGGTTCGAATCTTACCAAGAAATTTAATTTTTCTGAGGACAACAATTTGGAGAGTGGAATTCAAGCCCCCCATTTCAACCGAGCTCCCTCGTGGAATAGCCGACGGTCTAGTGGTCTAGTGGTGCCGCGAAAGCCGTGGGGTGTCTGTGAGACTCGGCACATGGGGCCTGGTTCAAACCCAGGTAGGTTCTTCACTGGTAGCGACAGCGGGTTGCCAGGAAGTTCCGTCCCATGCCCACGACTGGTGGTCGGTCGTGGGGTCATAAGTCCTAGAATCTGGCTCCAAAAATAGCTATTCCATGCTCTGGGGACAGGGCAGTTCGGTTAACCACCGTACGACTAAATCTGGCAGTACGGGGATCAAATCTGTCGAATTGCGCGACAGGATCGCAGTCCAAAAAGCACCGGTTCCCATAAGAACACCGAAGTAGTTGGCTGCCACGGGGGGTAAAAGCCCTGTGCCTGGCGGGAACCGCAACCTCCTTCGGGAGGTTTACTGTCGCAAAAATTTTCCATGTTTCCACGCCACGTGCGTAATTTTTCAGGGTATAGCTCGGCTCGGCTCCGCCTAACGCGCGGATTCTCGCTGTAGCGCTTGTGACCCGTAGCGCTACCGAGTTGTAGCGCTTGTGACTCGTAGCGCTTGTGACCCCGTAGCGTAAGCGAGCTGTAGCGCTTGTGACCTGTAGCGGTTGTGATCTGTAGCGCTTGCGAGCCACTCCGCCCTGTCACCCTTCCGCTAATTTCACGTCTTTCAACTGATTGAAAACGAGCGAAAACTCAACAAATTGATGTGCAGGGTCGGGCCCCACCGTGCCGCTCCACACTGTGTACGTCTCACTCACCGGGCTGGGCGGAGCGGGGCGGGCCGGGGCACCGGAGGGGTTTTACCCCTCGGGGGCGCAAAGGGTCGATATTACGAGTTAGTCCGACTCTTTTGCTCTTTATGCTAAACATATCCCCCACCCTCCTCCGCGCTCTCCCCCCCTCTCTCTCTCTCTGTCGCTCTCTCTAGACAGCCTTGCGTGATTTAGAATGCCGTGACTGCTGCACCCCGAAAACTAGCACGCGCGTGACAGAAGACAACGAGACGGAGGGAAACGACCCGAGGAAAGGAACCACTACACCATTAGAAGCCCGTAGGTACGTGGATACACGTACAAGAAACGATCCGGAGAAATAACAAAACAATTCCGTCACGTTTCGCTTGAAAAATTTTGAACCCAGTTGCCTCATTTGGACGCCGAGTGTCTCGGGGCCTCTCCCCGCGAAGCGAGCGTCTTTTAAACAAAGCGCCATCTCTGTCTCTCTCTCTCTCTCTCTCCCTCTCTCTCTCTCTCTCTCTCTCTCTGTCTCTCTCTCTCTCTCTCTCCCTCTCTCTCTCTGCCAGGCATTACTGCCTGCCTGCTGCTTGACCCGGCAATCGTAAAATAAAACGGCCCCGCGCCGCTGAAATGGAGGCTGTGCCGTAGAATTCATCATCATCAACATGTACGTCAACACGTTAATTTAATTTTACCATCTCAAAAGGATTTCTTTCTCTCTCTTTTCGCACCCGTTCCCTACCTCTCTCTCGCTCCCTCTCTCTCTCGGTCTCTGTCCGGAGGGCCTTTTGTTTCAAGGGAGCTATGCGGCTGCCGGGCTCCCGCAGAGCCTCGGTAGCCTATGCCCTTGCCCCACCCCGCCCCGCCCCGCCACCCCCCGCCACGCCACGCCCCACCACAACACAGGGTCCGTCTTAATGCCACATTCCCGCGGCGGGCTCTTGGGCCCAGCGCGGCCACCGCGCAGCCACAAAATCGCCACCACTATCATTATATTAAAATCTTTTCTCAAGTTCTTTTTTTCTCTTTCCTTTTCGTAGGCCAGCTGGTGTGCCCGGCCCGCCCCGCTCGGGTCGGGTGGAGATTGGCATCAGGAGGGGAGCTGCAGCCTAGCCCGCCCCGCCCCGCCCCGCCCGGCCCCGCCCCGCCCCGGCCGGTCACTGAGCAGCCCCGCCTGCCCCGCCATGGCCGGCGCGAGCTGTTGTGCATTCCAAGTCGGATTACCAACCTCTCCGGGGAATAAATGAGAAATCTCTATCCGCCGGGCCGGGCCGGGCCGGGCCCGGGGAGTAGAAGGATGGGGGTGCTCTCCTACACTCGCTTCCCATCCCCCTCCCCCTCCTCCTCTTTCTCTTTCTTCTCCCTGCTCTCCTACAACACAGGCGCAGTCACTTTCCCTTCAGCACGTGCGCGCCGCGCCGCGCGCTCCCACCACCACGTCGCGCTACTCTTATTACACGAGACGCGTAGATCGTCTGAACAAGGATCAGCCAAAGAGGAAAAGTGCCTCGCCCCACCCCACCCCGAGTCACAATACACGTCGACGTCAGCCCGCCCCGCGGCCCGAAATGGAATCTCTTACGCCGCATATTTCTCCATCCGCCGCTCCTCCATAGGAGCAGCGGGAGCAGCAGACGCGCGCGCGGGATCAATGGAGACCTCTTTCTCTCGACACTTTCGCCGCGCTTGGCTCAAAGTTTCGCAGAGCTTTATGGCCTCCACCTCCACCTTCCCGCCAGGCTGCCGCCGGCTGCCGGCCCCGTGCGGTGGCGGCCCGCACCTGCCGGCGAGGGGGGGGGGCACCGGGGAGCATAGCCCCCGGAACAAACTAGACGGCGTACAGTGTTTTCAGGAATCGGATCCCAAGACACGCCATTATGGGTCTTTCTGAGAAACTGCCCGAGAGAGAGAGAGAGAGAGAGAGAGAGAGAGAGAGAGAGAGAGAGAGAGAGAGAGAGAGAGAGAGAGAGAGAGAGAGAGAGAGAGGCCGGTTCAAACACCTCGCTGCAAGGTGGGGTGGGGGAGGCTCAGGCCCCAGCAGCTTGTTCCTCTGACCCAGTGGTGGCCCCGCTGGGCCCGCCCCACTCCGCCCCACCCCGCCCCGCCCCGTGGCCCTCACTTCCCCCTCCCCCGCCGGGTCGTTGATGTGTTGATGTAGCGGAGTCACGTGACTCGGTGACGACAACGTCGCCATGGCAACGGCCTAGCCTCTCCCATGGCCACGCGTTCAGGAGGCGTTGGGTAACCGAGTGTCTTATCTCTTTGTCGCCACCATTAGAATAGAGGCTGGTGGGGTGGGGCGTGGCTGAGCGGAACCACACCACACCACACCCGGCCGCGCCCGCCCCGCCCCGCCCCGCCCCCGCGGGGTCGGTTACTGCCCCATGGTCCTCTTCCGCTTCCTAATTAACAGGTGTTATCGACGTCGGGCCGAGGTCCCCCCCCCCCACACTTGTTTACGCCTGCTCTCGCTTCCTCGCGCGCGGGGAGCGCGTTCGCCTCGCCCTTCACCACTGAGGGTTGGTTGGGAAAACGCGTGGCGAGGAACAAAAACGACATTTTCTTCCGCGTGTACCTTGTTCATTAATCAACTCTCCTGTCCACTGGAATACAAAGAGTGAAAAATTTCGCACAGTTGAGGGTGTGCGAAATTAACGGGAAACTTCATTTTATATAAGTTGTTGTTCTAGAGTGCAAATCGAAATTCGTACACTTGATTCCATTTTATATTTCCCCGGCCTTCGCTACCCGCTACCCTCTTCCCCCCGCCCTCCGCCTGGACCGGCCCCCTCCACGCCGGGGTGTGGTAAGGAATTAGTTCGACCCCTTGTCGCCTGCTAGCCTGGCCGAGGTCCCAGCCCCAGCCCCAGCCCCAGCCGGCCACAGAGGCTGACCATCTCCCTCCGCCTGTCCCGGCGCCGCCCCGCCCCGCCCCACCCCGCCCTCCCTGGCGCGGACACGCCCCACCCCACCCCGCCCCGCCCGGCCCGGCCCGGCCGCTTGGCCCGGCTCCGCTCGCATAGGGCGTGCTCGGAATTCTACTTTGACGGCGGGCTGTGGATTGAGTGAATGAGAGGGAGAAGAGCGCGCAGAAGGACATGATAGAGAGAGGAGAGAGAGAGAAGGAGAGACAGAGAGAGAGAGAGAGAGAGAGAGAGAGAGAGAGAGAGAGGAGAGAGAGAGAAGGAGAGAGAGAGAGAGAGGGGATGGAAGGCAGGGCGGGGCCGGACTGAAGGAGAGTTGGGGTGGACAGCAGGGGAGATAGTAAAAGCTTAGGGCGGAGAGACATAGGAGGGGGAATAAACCTACGTGGCAATACTGCGCGTCCAAACGGCACGGCACTGGCGCAGCGTAGAGGGACTCAGCGCCGCTGTCCACCAGCGGGGCGTGGCGGGGCGGGGCACTCATGGGCCGGTGCCAGGTGCGGCGCGCGGGACCGCCGGCCGGGGTAGGCAACGCGCCGGACAGCGCGGCGACCGCGCTGCCTACGTCACAGGCGCCCGCCCCGCCCCGCTGGAGAGCGCCGCGCCGGGTAGGCAACGTGCCCGACCGCGCTGCGGCCGGGTTGCCTATCCCACGGGCGCTCTGCCGTGGCTGACTGGCTCCCCCGGGACCGTGGTGCAGACCGCAGCTAATGCAGCGCGGGGCGGGGCGGCGCCCGAGAGGGAGGCGGGGGGGCGGTGTGCTCTCTCATAATGCAGTCTCATTGTGCCCCTCCGCCACGCCCACCCCTTCCCCCCCACCCTCCGCGCTGATTTAGAAGCCTAGCGGGATGGTGTTTTCCGTCCTATTAGGGCTGGGAGGTGGGGGTGGGGGTGGGGTCAGGGCCGCCCGCACATCTCTGTCCGCGGCTTTTCTGCTCGCCTGTATAATACTTTCTCTGTCTCTGCTTGCCTCCATTCTTTTTCGCCTTTCTGCGCGCTGCTCTCATTTTCTTATATCTCTGGTCGGTACGCGCCCGCACGAGCGCGCGCGGGCACACACTACTCTGTCACGACACACACACACACACACACACACACACACACACACACACACGCTCACACAACAAACATTTCGGCCACTAAGCCCTGCTGCTGTGCCGCCTTATGTGCCTTACGCGCGTATAACCCCCACATTAGCTCGTGTGTGTGTGTGTGTGTCTACACTAGAAAAAAAGAAAGGTTGCCCACAGCACCTCTCAGGGGCGCTACTACATTAGTAAGTGCCTTTCGGAGGCGCGATATCCCACCCTAAAAGTGCGAGTTTAAGCACTTCTCGTCCCTTATTTACAGAGGTGCTAGCAAAGAACCGCGCTGTGTGCTGTGTAAAGCACCTGCTTTGTTTTTCCTGTGTATGCATGCTAATCTGTCCTTCCCTTCGCTTCCCTCACGGGAGTCCACACACGGGCTTTGAGCATTCCAAAAGGCATTAAGCCGACGCGGGTGGACCCTCCCTTCTCTACCACACACACACACACACGAGGGTGTTACCCGTGTCTATAAGAGTGTGTGCGCCTCCCCCCCTTCCTTGTACAGTCCCCATAGGACGAAGAGTGGTGGCACCAGGCGCGCGTAAGCCAAAAGGTCCGCTTTGCTTCCCGCCCCGCCCCGCCCCCCCGTGCTGGTGTTGTACCTTGACGGGCGGGGCGGGCGGCGCCGCGGGCGAGGCTGGCAGGCTGAGGCTGCTGTGCGCTGCGCGCGGGTAAAGAAACAGATGGTCCCGCAGAAGTTTATGACAGGCAGGCAGGCAGGCGGGACCGGCGGCGCGCGCGGACGAGCGCGTCCATTCATTTTCACTAATGATTTTGAGGATGAGGATAGAGGGGGGGGGGGGGGTAGGTTCCAGCGCTGTAACTCACGCCCGCTATAGAGTAGCCCCCCCCCCCCCCCCTCCTGTCCTATTGGATTAGCCCCCTGTTACACCGCGCTTGTCTGCTGCTGCTGCTACTCACTCCGTCCCCGCCCCCCTCCGCTCCGCTGGCGGTCGCGCGCGGAATAATAAAGCATAAAAATTGATCAATTTTAAAACGGGGATAAAGTGATTTTCAAGGTCGTCCGACCGCGCTCGCAGCGCAGTTATCCAATACAGACAACCCTCACTCGGCTATAAAATACACTCACAACCCCCAAAATTTGTTAGAAAAAAAAAGAAGAAAAAACACGTTGTATTGCATACAACTTTGATAAACGGCGAAAGCATTCTTGACAGAAAGTATTTGACATTCACACCCTTGGGTTTCCAGAGCAGCGAACGCTGTCTGCTGCAGGCAGGCGCCTGGCCCGCCGCATAGCGACACGCCAGACAGGCTCCTCTAGACACGTGCGGGCGACACGTGGGGCCCAGACCGGCCGTGCATCACGCGCAGGTGTGCCCCGCCCCGCCCCTGCAACAGGACCCTCCCCAGGTCTGCGGGGAGCCGGGGCGGGACCGGCGGAAACACAGCGTCTCATCATGGTGGCCGGGAGCGCGTGGGCGAGTGCGGCGCCGCGGCGTGGAGGGGAATAAAATGAGTCGACTAACGCGCAGAAAAGGGGAAAAGGCGGGGAAAACAACGGAATAAATAGGGCAGTTTGCTATTGCTCAGGAGCTTAAGGAAACATTTTTCCCGTCCATTTCAGGCGGTAGCGGAGCAAAGCGACGAAAAGGCGACCGGCGCGGCGGGGCGGGGCGCGCGTAAAAGGATGTAAATAATATGGGCGGGAAGGAATAGCGAGGGAATTTTAAAGGAACCGTTTCCTCTGCTGCTGGCCGGGCCGCGGGCCGCGGGGCGAGGACGGCGGCTAGGGCAAACTGATGATTGTTGTCCTTAGTAATTCCGGGAAGTGAGTGAAATGGGGGAGGAGAGAGACAGAGAGAGGGAGAGGGAGGGAGTGCGGAAATAAGAGTAAGAGGGAAAGAGAGCGACATGGGCCGAGAGCGCAAGAGTGTCGTGTGCTGCTGCATCCAGTGACCTCGTTGGGCGAAAGCGGCAGTCTTCAACATTCAATATTTACCGCTCCTTTTCTCTCTCCCTCTCGCACGCACCCTCACGCGCATAGGCAGTATCTCTCTCTCTCTCTCTCTCTCTCTCTCTCTCTCTCTCTCTCTCTCTCTCTCTCTCTCTCTCTCTCTCTCTCTCTCACTCCCGAGTCTCTCGCTCCATTCTCCCCACAGTGTCGCAGGGACACCGAGGCACGTGTCAAACTAGACAAGCTGGCCAGCAGATGCAGATAAGATAGAGTGAGAGAGATGAAGAGAGTGAGTGAGGGAGGGAGGGAGGGGGAGGAGGAGGGAGGGAGGAGGGAGGGAGGGAGGAGGAGGAAAACGGGGGAGAAAGGGGGAAAGGGGAGGGTTGAAAGCAAGGGGGGGGGGGGGGGGTGAGAGACCGGGAATAGTGGCCACTACTTCACTGAAATGGGTTCCACCAGCGTCGTGCGAACAGTTGGCCCGGGCCGCACCCTTTGTTCACCGGTTCCGCCTGCGAAGTCCACCAACCGATGTGTTTAGGGCAGCTTTACAGCTAGGTCTGGCGTGGCGGGGCGTGGCGGGGCGTGGCGGGGCGTGGCGGGGCGTGGCGGGGCACAGCAGCGGGCTCTGGTTGCGGGGCGTGGTGGCCGCGTCCGCGCAGCACCAGCAGCAAAAGCGGTCCGATGAAAGAAACCCAAACACACACGCGCCCCGCCCCGCGCGCGCTAAGGCCGCTAAGGCCCGAGCCCGGGCGTGGCTCTGTGCCGTGCCAGTAACGCGTGACGTCACGGCAGCCTGTCGTGGTGCGTCACGGCCGTGCCGTGGCGTCACGCCCCCGGCCCCCGGCCCGCGCTCGGCATCTGATCGGCAGCAGCATGCTTCTGGCCCCGCCCCGCGCGGTACCTCTCTGTTCTGTGGCTGCGCGGGATGTTCTGTTCTGATGACGAAACAAGCCCCACGGTGATGACCGTGGATGACGACAAAAGGGGTTGACGCGGCGTTATCAAACGGGGCGGTGACGGCGATGGTGATGATGATGGAGGCGAGTGCGGTGGAGCGCGGCGCGCGCCCGCGGCCCCGCCCCGCCCCGCCCCGCACAGCAGGGCAGACCTGCACTGCGGACTGGAATTTATTTCCCATTAGGCATACCCCATTACGTATACGACCGCGTGTGCCGTGTGGTGTGGTACGGCGGGGTGGGGCGGGGTGGGGCGGGGCGGGGCGGGGCGGGCGCGGGGTGGCTCCTGGGGGAGCTGCGCGAGCACGAGTGCGTAGCCCGCGACCTCGTCTCCTTTTCCTTCCGCCCGCCCCGCCCCGCCCCGCCCCGCCCCGCCCCGCCCCGGGCCCGTCTCTTTTAAATCCCATTCCCGGTGAACGTGCCAGAATGATGCTGTGTGGAGGACTCGTCCGATATGCAAAGAAGGGAGCCGGCGCGGCGGGGCGGGGCGTAAGGCGCCTGTAAGTAGAAACAAGGACAAGGCGGAGGCGGGGCAGCTTGTGCACCGGGGACAGATAGCAACCACCTACAGGAGGGTACAAAAGAGTAAATGTAACGCTGAAGGAATCGGTACTGGGTAAATGGGGCGTTTGGGGGAGATGCTATATACGCGGCTCAAAGGCATACGTGAGCTAACGTCGGCAGCAGCAGGCAGGAGAGAGAGAGGGGGAGGGGGGGAAAGAGAGAGGGAGTGAGGGGTCGCGGGAGAGGGACGGGGGCAGGGCAGTCATGGCACCGGCAAATTCCTGCTGGAAGCTGCTGGCTTACGCACAACCTAAGACCACCTTCTGACGCCCTCCCCTGCCACCCTGCTTCCTCTCTCTTCCTCCCTTCTCACTCTCGCTCTC
Organism: Frankliniella intonsa; assembly: GCA_033675135.1. Lineage (NCBI taxonomy): Eukaryota > Metazoa > Arthropoda > Insecta > Thysanoptera > Thripidae > Frankliniella > Frankliniella intonsa. The sequence goes on along the minus strand of CM066254.1, from coordinate 7,780,747 downwards.
TCATCCCCTCCGTCCCTCCCTCTCTCTCCCTCCCCGGGGGCGTCAGCGTGCGTGTGAGGCTGGGCCGGAGGTGTGCCCTGCCCGAGGCCGTGCCCCTCCAAAGCAAGCTCGCCACTCGCAGCGTGCTCTCGGCTCCCCTGACCCGCCCCGCCCCGCCCCGCCCCGCCCTTGTGCCAGCATCCCACGGAACGCCGGCTCGACCCGCCACGCCCCACGGCTGGTTCCGAGGCGAGGTGGGGCTGGGCGGCGACAAACGGTGTGAATGCAAGACGTGATTGCGAGTTCGCTCAAAGGGGGCCCAGGGGGCCAGATGTGCCCCCCAGGGCTCGGGGTGGGGTGGGGTGGGGTGGGGCGCCCCACACACCGTGTCGTGCGGACCCTGAGCGCGCGACCTGAGCCAGCGCGGGAGAAATTGCGGAGCAGGGGTGGCCGCAGCCACGGCAAGCTGTAGGGCGGGCGCGACGTACGTCGAGCGGTGTACTCCCCATAGTCTACATACCCCTGAGCCCACCCCGCCCCGCCCCGCCCCACCCCGCCCCGCCCCGCCCCACCGCGCCTCCCTGAAACAGGCGATAGCCAGGCGACGCAGCGCACCAACCCCTTTCGATACATATGTAATGCCCCGGGCCATCATTCACACTTGTGTTGACGCAGGCGGGGTGGGGTGGGGTGGGGCGGGGTGAGGTGGGGCGGTGTGAGGTGGGGTGGGGTGAGGCGGGGCCAACATGTGCGCAGCCGCACCTGGCCCGCACCGAGCCGTGCTGGACGCGCAGATGGGGGTACTCTCCTAGGGCCAGCCATAGAGGGGGCCGCCCTACCGCCTACCGCCTCTCTAGCTGCGAGCGAGAACGAGAGAAAGAGAGAGACTGCCAGAGAGACGCGGGGGAGGGATAAGAGACAGCAGAGGGAGGGGGCGAAAGCCAGCCTGCAGGGTGCCTCCGCTGCCGCTTGGACACTTGGGCAAGTTGTTCGTTCTGGGGATACATAAAAAAGTTAGCTGGAGAGCGACTTACGCCACCTGAGGGCATTAAGGCTTCGACTCGGGGACGTGCTGTCGCTGTCGCAGCAGAGTGCCCGGGGCGGGGACCCGGGGCCCGGGGCGGGTGAGAGGGGACAGGCAGGCCCCTCCTGTCGGAAACCTCTTTGCAGCAGGAGGCTGGCTCAGCACCGATGCTGGTGTATTAATGGGAGCGAGTCATTTTTATTAGAGGGATCTTGCTCCGCGAGACTTCCATCTTCTACTACCCTGCGGCCTGCGGCTGTGCGGAGTACACAGAGCGCCTGCGCGCAGTAGTACGCTATCAGCCGCGGACTCGCTCCTCCCCCGCGAGACCCTGCCTGCCTGCCTGCCTGCCAGCAGCATCAAAAGAAGAGATCGATGTAAAATGCATTAGCAATATCCAACCCTACCCAGAAGTAGATCCGCGCGGCCCGGTGTGCCTGTGCCTCGCCTCCGACCCCCACGCATACACTACTCGCATTTTCCCATCCTTTTCACCCGCATCTATTTTTTTTTGTTTTCCCTTCCCCATTTCTGTTGTTTCTTCTCTTTCTTTTACCCCATCCGTCTTTCTTCCCCCCGCTCCCTTGAGCGCTGATACAAGAGCCGAGGCGACACACGCCATGCATCCCTACATACACCGTCACAGACACACACACACACACACACACACACAGCTGATTGGCTTACAGCCCAGGCCGGGCACGGCATGCCCAGGCCAGGGCCCCCTGAATAATTAACAGGTCCAAGCTTTTATGTGCCGGCGGCGCTCCTCATCAATACTGCAGGAGGAAGAGCTGCAATTCAGTCAGCGCTGCACAGCAGCACGCCGGCCTCGTGTCAGGAAAGTGTCGCACAGTGGCTGTACTGTCAGTCTCAAAAAAAAAAAAATTGACCCGTGGATACTTCGCGTGCTAGGGACTCTCCATGCTTTCCTTACGGGAAGTCTCTCAAACTTGGGGTATCGCAGGGTAAATTCTTTTGAGACTGATAGTACCCCGCCCCGCCCCGGCTCGTGGGTGGGGGGTACACCTACACTCTCTCCTGACTTTGCTGAGCCTTTCTCACGGTATGCATACACATACACATGTGCGTGCAGCAAAAAAGTGATTTCCCTCCGCGTGCTCCCCTGCCCCGCGCCCTATGCGACGTCTTTTCAAGCGGCGTCGTGGCGCTGGGCGTCGCGCGTGGCAGCGCTATGTACGGCCCCGCCCCGCCCCGCCCCGCCCCGCCCGGCCCGGAGTCAAGGTAGGAGCCGTCGGAGCCGTCTTCCGCAGCGTAGTCTCTTGGGAAGGGGTGCCTGGTGGGGTGGGGCACAGGGTGGTGGGGCGGGGCGGGGCGGGGTGGAGCGGGGCGCGGACCCCGTGGGGCAGGAGGCTGGGGAGCAGACCGGAAAGGGGTCACGGCATCGTCAATTTCAGACTCTGCGGGGTCACGTCACCCGTTTGGGGGCGGGGGGAGAAGGGGGGAGGGGGAGGGGGTATCTCCGAGACTTTGCCGGGTGTATACAGGGTATTGCAGTGTATTGTCAGTGTATTGCGGGCCTGCCTATCCGTATCGGCCGGGAGGCGCAATGGAGTTAGGCAGACCCGCAACACAGCAGCGCAGCGCGTTCCTGTACACCAGTGATTCCCCCGTCATCCACCTGCCTGGCTCCGCCCCGCCCCGCCCCGCCCCGCCCCGCCCCGCCCCGCCCCCGGGCCCAGCACGCCCAGGGCTGCCCTGTGTACCGTACTGGTCCCTACGACCATTCATCTCTCCTCTCGCTATTCATTATTTATTTCCGGATCGCCTTTGTTTCCCGCGGGGGCGGGGCGGCGGCGGCCGGACTCATCGCCAATATCGGACGGGGGCGGCGGGGGCGGCCGAGTCTGAAATGGGTTCCGGAGAGTCGAGCACGCACCTGCACTCGGTGGTGTGAAGGACGAGCGTGCTATTCGAAACGTTATCGCATGTTTCACTCAGTGACGGTATACATGACTCAACGCGCAACGAACTCCAGATCAATCATATAACCCTGGTGAAACAGATACGTATTTCCCGCCCTCTACTGTTGTCTGCGGGTATGCTTAAGTTAAAAGTACTGAGCCGCCTGCTTCTCTCTCGCCCAGTGAGGCGAGCAGCACTAGTAATACCCCGACCCGTCTACTGCCTCTGCATGTATAAAGAGAAAGAAACGGCGCGGGGTGGGGCTCCCTCGCGCGCCCCAAAAGGGGCAGGGCCCCGGCCCCGGCCCGGTCAGGTCCGATGGCCGGAGAAGTGAGTTTGCATGTAAAATTTGCGAGACAGCAGCGGCGTGGCGTGGCGTAGTGCGGCGTGGGTACACCGGTTATCGGCACCGCAGGCAGGGCCGGGCCGGGCAGGCTGGCTCTGTTCACGGCCCAGGGCGCGGTGGTGCAGGCTAGGCAGGGCGTGGCGGGGCGGGGCGGGGCGGGGCGGGGCGGGGCGGTCGCGCCCACAGCTGTGGTGTAACAGGGAGGAGACCCAACGCCTCTGGGCAGCTCCCTATGCCCGGCTCGGCTCGGCCAGCTAAGCTGAGACGGCCCCCGGGCACAACTTGCCTCGGCTTGACTCGGCTCGGCTCGAGGAGGCGACCAAAGCAACCCTTGTCCCGCCCGTGGTGGAGCAGAGCGTCCTGGCGGAGGCAGCAGAGGGTGCTGGCCCACAGGTACGGCGGTTGCGGCACGCCAGGAGCGCGGGGCGGCGCCGGGTGGGAGCGCGGGAGGAGGGGGCGGGGCGGAGCGTGCACCTTACGAACCTGCACAGCTTCGCACCTCTTTTTTCGTTCTGCACAACGTTCCGAGAGCTTTCCCTCTCCCCGGGAGGAGGCGGACACCTGCCCGGCCCAGCCCACGAGGCGCGGTGAGGCCGCCGATGAGGCAGTGGGCCACGAGGGTGGGGCAGGGCAGGGAAAGGCTCTGGCAGGCCGCAAGGCCACCGGCCACAAGGCCACTCGGCGGGTGCTGGACCGCTCGGCCACAAGTAGCCCGAAGGCCTCGCAGCTAGAGGAGGGGGGGGGGGAGAAGCCCAGTAAGCGAAAAGTAAAACCACAGCAGAGAGGGAGAAAGAGAGGACCACCCTCAGCAAAGGCTCGCGCGGGTGGCAGAGCGTGGCGGGGCGTGGCGGGGCGTGGCGGGGTGTGGCGGGGTGTGGCGGGGCGTGGCTCAGCAAATTAACTTGCCCGATGGGGCGACGCCTTGCTGCGTTCGGAAATTAAAAACCGCGGTCCAGGCTGCCGCGTGGCGCCAGCAGCAGCAGCAGCAGCAGGGCCGAGGCCACGGGGCCGTCGCGTCGCCGTCATCAACAACCCCCCGGGAGCCTGTGGTGGAGGCACGAGGCTCACTTCCACTTCCGGCTCCGGCCCGGGCCCGGCGCGGAGGCCAGCGCTGCAACGACAAGATGTCGGCCGGGAAAACGATTGACACCACGCCCCCCCCCCCCACCTCTCTCTCTCCGACTGCCTGAGCAAGAGAGAGAAAGAGAGAGAGAGAGCGAAAAGAGCGGAGAGAGTTGCACGAGGCAGTGGCGCCCAGCAGGCTGCCCTGCTCTGCCACACCGCCACCCGGATATTTTTATCCTTCCGCCAACTCTACGGCGGCGCGGTGGCGATGGCGGCGGCGGCGTCGGCCATGCGGCCGGTGCGGGCGGTGCGGGCGGGCGGTCCGACAAAACGGATATTACATCGCGCGCGCAGTGCTTCCGGCTAATTCTGCGTACTTCCGGTTTGAGGAACGCACAAACTCTCTGGCGGGCGGGCCCGAGCGGCAGGAGGGCGGGCCGGGGCGTGGCGGGGCTTAAAGCGAGCGCCCTGGCCCTTATGTTTGCCGGCGGATGGGTGCCGTGGTCCCGCCGCGCAGAGCCGCGCAGGGCCGGGACTCCAGCGCCAGCCGTCAGCTCCCGCTCCAGGACTACCTATCTCGCTCCCGCTACGGGTCTAGCTTTTCCCCAACTTCACTCTTCTTCCCCTGATCCCGCTCGCGCTCCCGCTCCAGGTCTAGCTCCCACCCCCACCCCTGCTCCTGATTCCGCTCCAGCAGAGGCTAGCAGGCGCGGCGCGGCGGGCCCTGGGGGCCTGAGCAGTGATTAGCCCGTCCCGTCCCGTCCCGTTCCGCTCCGCGCCACGAGCCTCCCGCCCCGCCCCGCCCCGTCCAGACGGATCAGTGAGGCGCGTCAGGCCAGGCGTCAGGCGCGCAGAGCACGGCACGAAAATAAAGTGAAGTGGGAATATAACGGCCCGACGATAATACCTCGCAAAGTCCCCAACTCCCGGCTGCTAGCCGCCAGGCCCGGTCGGCCCGGCCCGGCGCGCGCTCCCCGCAGTCAGGTAAATTCAAAGAAAATAAATCCCCGTTGAGCGTTTGTTGCGCGGGCCGCGACCCAGCCGCCCCCGCGCTGCTGTTGGCGGCACTGGTAACTGGCCAGAAAACGCCCTCCTAATCAGAGTCTGGAACGCTGCCCAGCCCACCCCCTCTCCTCTCCCGCGGCGTGCATAGGGCCCGCCCCGCGCGGCGCCGCGTCGCGCCTCTGCTAACAGAGCGTACCCCGGCCCCACCACGCCCCGCCCCGCCCCGCCCCAGCAGACCACGCTACACCCCGCCACTACGCCACGCCACGCCCGCGGTTCGGTCCAGATCCAGGCCGGGCCCGCCGAACACCGAACACCGCAAACCGTTTCTAATCAAGGGGTCCAACTCTCGACAATTGGCCATTCTGACAGTTCGGTACCCACCCGGGCTAAATGAGTTTGACCAGCAGGACGCTGGTCGGGCTGTTAGCTGACGCCGGTACGGCCGGCAGTACAGCGGGGCGAGGCGGGGCGGGGCGGGGAGGGGCGGGGGACGAATTAAGGACCGTGCGGCACGCTGACCGTCCTGCCAACTTACTTGGGCCGAGTTGGTAACGCGGAGGGGAGGTGGGCCACTGGGCCACCAGGCACAATCGCATTCCCGCACTCTCTCTTCTCCTTTCTCCCTCCCGGGCTAAGCCCCTGGTTTGCCCTGCTTGCGTCTTTCTCCCCTCTCACACACACACGCACACTCTTGCGCGAACCTCTCGCACGTCCACATAATGGCTCGAAACGGGACCCGACTATATAACACTCGCACTTGATTGTTCTGGCTGTTCGCCACTCCATCCATGTCATGCTCTCTCTGACACGGCCAGGCCAGGCCCGACCCGCCCCGCCCCTCGCCCCCAACCTGCTGGCACGCTCGGCGGCGCCCGAACCGAACCGCGGCCCGGCCCGGCCCGGCCCGGGCGTAAAAGCCCCACCGGGCTGATGGAATGGGGCCGCGGCGGGCGGGGGCGGCGCGCGGGGGCGGCGCGCGGGGCGGCGCGCGGGGGCGGCGGGCGGGGGCGGCGCGCGGGGGCGGCGCGCGGCCACTGCCGCCGGCGCTATGGGGCGTGAGAAAGGAGTGCAGCGAATAAGGAAGTTGTTGCGAGCTTTTGTCGCGTAACGCGCACCGCAATCGCTGGTTTTTATTCGCGCGCTTTTATTCCATTTCGCGTCCCGCGGCTCCGCGGCCGGCGGAAGTGGATTTGCTTGACATTCGCGAGCACAGAACGCGCGCGCGGTCGCGGAAATAGAGATGCTGTATGCAATGATTGCGACGGTTGATCGAGATATCGCAAACAAAAAAGCGCCGCCTCGGCGTGTCTCAGCGACGCGTAGTCGTCCGCAGCGTCTGCAACAGAGCCGAGCAGGGCCGCCGCGACGCCGACGCCCGCCGGCCAGCTGCAGCGGGGAGGGGTGGGGGTGGGGGAGGGGAGCGCCCCGAGCAAGTCTGCGTTGTTTGCACAAGCTCATTCCGAGCGAGCACTAAGCTTAATGGACAAACCTGATCAGCGCGGGGTCATCCCCGCCCGCGCACCCGCCCCCACCCGCCCGCCCCCGCCCCGACGGCTCCTTTGCGCGCCCTTCCAGGGCTTCCTGGCCCTGGCTTGCCCGGGGCGCGTCGGAGATGACGCTCGGAGAGACCTTGCGCGTGACTCGGAGCGTGACTGCAGCGTGACTGCAGCGTGACTGCCGCGTGACTGCAGCATGACTGCAGCGTGACTGCAGCGTGACTGCAGCGTGACTGCAACGCGGCTCTGGTGCTGCAGCCGGCCCGGCCCGGACAAGACCACACGGAGATAAAGACTGATTTATTGGACAACTTTTTTTTTCCCGCTCATATCCACAGAAGCTCATGGCGGGAGAAAAGAGCAGCGGGGTAGGAAGAAGGTAACCCTATTCGATGTCTGGGGTGGGCAAGGGGTGGGAAATAAAATATTGCAGTAAAGAAGAGCGGACGTTTTTTTTTTTAAATTTAAAAACGCAGCGAGCTCGCTCACACTCACAACACGGGCGTGCGGTTCACTCGGGTCCGGCTGGCCGCTCCAGAACACGGAAATACTTTTACAGAGCCTGGCGTGGGTGTGCGCGTGGGTGTGCGCGCGGGGCGGCGGGGTGTGGCGCGGAGCGGATGGCCGCGTGTTTATAAAAAAACGCGCAAGGGTTAGGCTCCTTGTCCTCAACGCCATTGTTTACCGAGACGCCACGCCGCGCCACGGGAAAACAAGTAGCCAATTTTTATCTCCCGCGCTCGACTTCTGAAACAGCCCCCCAACTCCTCCCCACTGCTCCTCCTCGTCTAACGCAAACTTCTTCCTCTTTTTATTTTTCCTCCAAGTGGCGCGAGCTGCTGCGGCGGTGCGGCAGGGCCGAGGAGGAGAGAAAAGGGTTAGGAAAATAAAGGAGGTTGTTCACGACTAGTGCAGCCCGGCCTCGCCGCGGTGAGGTGGAGGAGGTGGAGGAAGAGGAGGAGGAAGAGGAGGAGGAAGAGGAGGAGGAAGAGGAGGAGGAGGAGGAGGAGGAGGAGGAAAGGGTTCGGTGAGCTGCCCAACGCCTACCTATCGTGTTTCGCGTAGCGACCGATCGTAAACGAACTGCTGGGCAGCCATGCTTTGACGAGGGAGGAAGGTGCCAGAGAGAGAGAGAGAGAGAGAGAGAGAGAGAGAGAGAGAGAGAGAGAGAGAGAGAGAGAGAGAGAGAAAGAGAGGGGAAAAGAGAGAGTGTGAGAGAGGGGAGCGAGTGAGCGCGAGAGAGAGAGAAAGGTGGAGGAGGGAGGGAGGGGCGAGGGGGGCAACCCCCATTGCAGCAGCAGCAGTGCGGAGTTGTGCGCCACTTGTATTATTTTTGCAACGCTTGCCGAGAGAGAGCGTGGTGGTAGGGGGCTTGCGAACCGCGCACTTCATAATGCAGCGAAAAAAGGAAATGAAGTAGATGAAAAAAAAATGTAAAATAAAACAGCTTGGCGCGGAGGATAAGGACGCGGGCAGGAGCAGGCTAGGAGGCGGGAGGGGGGGGGCGGAGGCGGGCAGGACCGCGACGAGGACTCGAGGACGGGAACGCGCTGAACCGGCGGCCCGGAGCGGAGCGGAGCGCCTGGAGAGTAGGCACTGCGCGACCACGCACGTCTGCCGGGGCTGCCTACCCACCAGGCGCTCCGGGCAGACACCGAGTGACGATACCGCAGCCGCCACAACCCAACCACCCTTACTCGCCCCCCACCTTTCTTCTCTCTCTCTCCCTCTGTGTATCTCCCTCTCTCACTCTCACACAGCGCGCCCCATTTATGGACGCCGTACGGCCGACAGTAATCAAACCTCCCTCGCTCCCTCCCACTCTGCTGCCCGACACCGACACACACAAACTTTTATTCGCCGCCTAGCTTCCTCCTCCTCGCGCCTTTACCTTCACCGCGCCGCACCGCACCGCGGCCGCTTTCACTTCTCCCCGCCGCACCCGCGCGGGGCGGGCCCGGGCCGTGGCCGTAACCAGCCGCGGCACCCCCGCCCCCGCCCCCAGCAGACACGGTGATAAATGAGTAACCGCGGCCCGACCCGAGCGCGTGCAATCCCAACACTGGAGTAGCGGGCGGGGCGGGGCCGAGACGAGAGAAACTTGTTCTGCACGAGGTATGCAAAACTCAAGGGACGCTCATGTGATGAGACACAATCAGTAGTGTGATCAGTCCGTGATAGATCTTCCCTTTTCAGCCGAGAATCACGGGGAAAAAATGGAAAGTATTATGTGAAATTTGGGAAGCAATCGATGCTCTGGTGGCCTCCGGCTCCAGCTCCAGCAGCGTCGGCGTCCCCTCCCCGCGGAGGCGAAGGAGAGCAGGCGCCACTGTGATGGATCATCAGCGCAACCAGAGCCCGCGCCAGCCAGGGGCTCCGGGGCGGGGCGGGGCGGGCTTGGACAAGGACGCCGACGAAAGCCGAGCCTAAACCTGCGCCGCTACGAGTAGAGCGGCGGCCAGAGGGCTCCCCGCTCCCCGCCCCGCCCGACAAGCGGCCCGGGTAAGTGAGAAGTCCGCAGGGGACGGCGCGCGGCGCAGAGCCGCTCTGCGCTGGCACAGCCAAGCACGGACCGGCGCTGGAGCCGGGCAGGGAGCTGAGAGTGTGGAACGCCCTGCTGGGAACGCCTTCCGCGGAACGCCCGCGGGGTCACCGGTCACGCATCATAATTTATTTTTCCTTAGGCTTGCGCGGGGGAGGCGGGCAAGAAATAAGGCACGCGAGGAGAAGCAAAAGGTGTTGTTATTTTTGTGAGATAGGTGAGCGTGCGCATGTGTGAGTGTGTGAGAGAGGGGCGAGTGGTGTGTTTGTGTGTGAGTTTGGGGCTCCTTTTTCATCCGGGTGCAAACATTAGAGGCGTAAGGATCCTCTGCTCTACCACCTTCCGACCCGAGGGTCTTCTCTTCCCTCTCTTCCCGTTCTGTCTCTATCCCCCTCCTCTCTCTCTCTCTCTCTCTCTCTCTCTCTCTCTCTCTCTCTCTCTCTCTCTCTCTCTCTCTCGCTCTCTCTCTCTCTCTCTCTCTCTCTCTCTCCACGCACGCGCCCCGCCCGTCTCCGTTTAATTACTTTGGCATGCTCTGGAGCACTCACTGTGAGGCGTGGCCCAGGCCAGGCAGGCACAGGCACAGGCGCCCAGGGGCGGGAGGGGAGGGGCGCGCTCTATTTGATTCCAGCGAAACGCAAAAACGTAATCATCCCTGTATTTACTGCAGCGCTGCGAGTGCGGCCGCCTCTCTTAAGCGAAATCGCACGCGCGGTAACGGGGAAGGAAAGCGAGGGGGCCCGGCCGTGCGGGGCACGAGCAAAAGAGAAAGAGAGAGAAAGAGAGAGAAAGAGAGAGGCCTGGGACGGGACGGGCGGATAGAGGTCGGCTTCCCCCACTTATGTAACTCCCCGCCACCACTTCCTCCTCAGAGCCCTGCTCTATCCACCACCGCGCGCCGCGCGGCCCCTCCAAGCCACTCAAACTATACCCAATCGCCCTGTTTCCCAAAACGCAGAGAAAATTCACTTTGCCAACTGTCCTCCTGCCTTCCGAGAATCGAGTTGGGCCGCGCACGCGCACGCCACCGGCCTTCGTACCGCGCCGCGTCCCCCGGCGCCCGGCCGGGCCGCTTCCGGAAATTAACTCAGACCAATAGAGCGATAGAGAGGGAGTCCGAGCGGAACGGATTTCGCGTATAATGGGCCGCAGGAGGGCGCAGAGATATGTGACCAGGATCACTCACAGCCGGAGGGAAAGCAATAATGGGAAAGGTAGGCCAGGCCCTGCGACAGACCGTCAGACATGCGCTTTTCTCAATGGTTTGAGCAAGTATCCTCGCAGTGCATCTCGGGCGCGGGGGAACCCAAGGGCGCTCGCTGCGTCCGAACGCAAAACTTTCCCCCCATGGTGTGGGTCCTGGCTCGGCTCGGCTCGGCCCCTCCTGGGTGGGCCGGGCCAGGCCATCCCATTTCCCTAACAATCCCAGACAACGCCCCCCCCCCCCCTCCCCCCGCGCCTTGCCTCAGCCTCGAACACTGCTAGCTCTACCCTACGTTCCCGATGAAGGTTCTTCAGACTCGCTGGCTCGCCAGGCCGAGAGAAGAGAATGGCTGCAAATCGGTTCGATCCGAAAGCACTAGTCCCGTTCGAAGAGGACATAAAGGTTGAGAAGAGAGAGCGAGGAGGAAGGGGGAGCGGAGAGCGGGTGGTGGGGTGGAGGTGGCGATAAGAGAAGATAACATAATTTACCTAGATCCAGGCTAATCCCCCCCTCCTTTTTCGCACTCACTACGTCGGGGAACGGCGGGGCGAGCAGGGTGGGAGTGGGAGCACAAGGGCGGGGTAAAAGCATTTTGCGATATCTGAAAAGATGGTCCCCTGGCTTATGTAAGATGAGTGACCTTCGAAGATATTTTCTATAGAAAAAGGCAATCAGTTCACCCCCTGCGATATTACTTTGTGCAAGCCCCCGTCAGTTTACGTTACACATAATTTGTGTTAATTCGATTTAAGTTATATCTACAATACCTGCTTTGTCTCAACACAATCGATACCAACTAGAAAACACAGTGCTGGTCAAAACATAGCCTTATGTTAACACTGAAAGTAACAGTAAACCACTTGTTAAAGTTATACCTATGTTCTTCGTATACATGTACTTTTTTCAAGGCAGTGCCGGTCCACGAGCGCAACGCTTGTAGGCCTCGGCGCGGTGAGGGGGGCGGGGTCGGGGCGTGCCCTCGGGGGCTCGCGGTGGAGAAGGAGGGAGTGAGTGTGGGAGGGGGAGGGGGAGGGGGCGCCACTTGAAACAGGTGCAGGCCAACAGAAAACAAACATTACGAATGTTGCGCAACAGAATTAGAGGAGCGCGGCGGGGCGGGGCGGGGCGGGGCGGGGCAAGGACGGCTTACTCCTTTCTTGGGCGGCACTGATCCCGGGGAGCACACCGTCAACAGAACGCTACCGGAAGAGAGACGCGAAGAGAAGTAAGGGAGTGAGAGAGAGCGAGAGGGAACGCTAAATAATGAGAGGGAGAGAGAGGGAGAGGAAGCGAATCCTCAGCGCAAAGCCTCTGGTTTCTCTGCACAAGGGCAACAGAACGAATAGGGAGAGAGATGGACGGAGACAGAGAGAGAGAGAGGGAGAGAGAGAGAAAGGGAGAGAGAGAGAGAGGGAGAGAGAGAGAGAGAGAGCGCTGCATCTGACGCCGTGAGACATGAGAGGCGACCCGGGCGCCAATTAGAATCCCGTAGCCTCGGCGAGCCGGGGCGGGGGTGTGGTCTGGGCCTGGGTGGGCCATGGAGAGTTGGGGGGGGGGGGGAGAGACTGTTGCTTGAGGGGGAGGGGGAGGGCGAGGGTGCTGTCCAGTTGATGTATGCAGGGGCACGTCTGCGAGTTTGAGGCGTGCCACCCGCCCCGCCCCACCCCGCCCCGCCGATACCCACCACGAGCGGACAGACAACGAGCGTGGCATTGGACTGGACATCATCGGGTGGAGAGGAGCAGACGAGACCAGGGAACGCCAACGACCAGCAGCAGTGCCGTATAGATTCCGAAAAACTGGTCCACGGAGCGTCTCAACAACTGTGTACCGGAGGTCACTACCCTCCGTTCCTAAAATGCACTCAATACATCGAGACTTCTTACCAAAGTGGCGCCACAAGACGGCGGGAGCGGCGGCGGGAGTGAGTGCGACGGAGGCGGCGGGGGCGGTGGGCGGTGGGGGCGGGGGCGGGCGCGGGCGCGCGATGCGGGACGCGGCGGAGCAGCTTGATGAAATTGAAAATTAATGGTGGAGTGGTGCTCTGCTCTGCGCTGCTCGGCCCGTCCGACTAATCATGGACCGAGCCCCGCCCCGCCCCGCCCCGCCCCGCCCCGCCCCGGCGCCAGAGGCGTCTCGAGGGGACCACGCCACGCCGGGCCTAACGTCATGGCCAATTCATGACTCCCAGGCTGAGTTCGGAGTGGCGCGGCGCGGCGCGGCGGCACAGCTGTGCCTAGGTGCACGCTGCAGACGAACTACCACACCGCCGCGGCCACCCCTTATGCCACGCTACACTATCGGGGCTGTGCTACACAGCTGCGAACCACTGTTCCCCGAGGGACAAACACTCTCCCGCGTACGCCCCCATGAATCGTGAATAACTCGGGCAGAAACCTTCCGGGGCGCTTGTTTGACGCGGCGCGGCGCGGCGCGGGGCGGGCATGCGGGGTGTGCCCATGCAGTGCTGCCGCAGGGGCCGTTAGGGGGCGGGGTGGAGGGAGGGAGGGAGGGGGCTTTGGTGGTGGTGTAGTTTGCTGGTCGAGGCGTGGCGTGGCGGGGCGTGGTGGCGGGGCGTGGCGGGGCGTGGTGGATTCCGCGCTAAAGGGCACCCGACGCGGTCCCCTCAAATGACCACATAAACTGCCAAGCCGGGGAGGCGGCGGTGGCGGCGGTGGCGGCGGCGGCGGCGGCGAGAGGCCATGGCCACCGCGCCCCCCCCCCCCCTCCTCTCCTCCTGTTCCCAAAAGCCCCTCTGGCAGTCGACGTCATGAGACGCCCCGCCCCGCCCCGCCCCGCCCCGCCCCGCAGCCCCCGACCGATAGGCAACCCTCTCTTTGAGGTTTGGCCGCCGCCGGGCCTGACGGGCAGGGCACCGGGGCTCCGCAGTGGTTACACTGGTTACACTGTCCGGCCCGGTCCAGCGGCAGGGCAGGCGAGGCGTCCAGGGCTGCAGGAAGGCGAGAACAGGGCGGCCAACAGGTCAAGGGCGAGGCGAGGGACAGCACTGGGTACGACTTATGGGCATGGACAGGCAGGACAGGGCAGAGCCAAGGGAAGGGACAACACCTTTACGACAACAAACAGCGTCGGGCCAGGCGGGGCGGGGCGGGGGACTACACCGTCCAGACCACCGCAGGCAGGCAGGCAGGCAGGCACGCGGCGGGGAGGGGCCGGCGCGGCCCGGCGCCTAGGACAACACCCGCGACAAACTGCCAGCCCACACGGCCGGGCCGGGCCGGCCAGGACGGAGCGGGGCGGGGTAGTATCTCGCGCCTGCCTCCTCGGAGGAGAAGAGCAGGCCAGAGAGAGAGAGAGGGAGAGAGAGGGAGGGAGAGCAATCAGGCGGCTGCCCTCGCTCCAGGGCTGGTCTCAACTGGAGTATATCGATTCGGGAAACGATATATCTCGATTGGTGTAGGAAGAAAATGGGTTCTGTCTCTGGCTGGTGGGTGTGGCGCTGTGGTGCGCCCTGGCAGGGCGCGGTGGGTCAGGGCGTGGCGGGGCGGGGCGTGGCGGGGCGGGGCGTGGCGGGGCGAGACGGGCGTGCCCAAGCCCCTTATAGGGGGTGAAATCACGGCTAGGCACACTCTAGGCGAGAAGCGGCGAGAGGAGCCCTGGCCAGTAAAGTGGCAATGTGTACGTCCCGCGCGCCGGGGCCGGGCCGGGCCGGGCCGGGCCGGGCCGCTACACAGTAACAATAAACCTCACCACCACTCATCATTCTCATAAGCGCGAGAGGGAGAGTGGGGGAAGCGAGGGCGCGAGAGAGCGGGTGAGGACGGTGTTTAGGCGGTGTGCTCCGGTAGCGCGGGGGGCGGGGCGGGGCGGGGCGCGTCCCTCTCACCTCCGCAGCAGGGCAGCGGCTGAGATGAGTGGGATCAGGGGGATCAAAGCACGTCCGATATTAAATTCGCTGCGCCGGGGGATCAACTTGATCAAACAAAATCACAGCTGGGCGGGGTGCGGGGGCGGAGGCGCGGGCGCGGCTGGGCTGGGCTGGGCTCCACGAGGCTCCTCGCCGTGTGTCCCGGAGCCTCAAAGTCTCACGCCGGGCGGGGCGGGGCGGGGCGGGGCGGGGCGGCAGAGAGACGGGGAGCCGGAGAGAGGCCCCGCCCCGCCCCGCCCCGTCAACAAAATCCAGCCGTCTGAGAAGCGGAGGTGACATTACATTTTACGAAGGCGAGCGGGGGGCGGGGATCGGGGGCAAAAGTCACTCAACTCCTCCCCCTGCCTCCCGCCCCTCGGCGAGACCCTCCTCCAGCGCGCTCTTCAAAGTCGCGCCATCTCCGCAGGGGCGTCAAAAGATTACTGCAATGGTGCACCGCAAAATATATGTGTAGTTTACTACGCTCGCAAACCCCGGCGAGGAGGGGGCGGAACTGGGCGTGGCGGGGCGGGGCGAGGCGGGGCGGGGCGGGGCGAGGCAGTGCGGTTGCGCGCATCGCGTTTGCTTTTATATCCCCGTGCAGACCACCTCACGCCGTGGCAGGGGCGGCCGTAGCCGTACAGAAATACATCTCTGGCTGCGGCATAGGCAGCACCGACGCACGGCATAAAGCACAGTGCGGGGCTGGGCGCCCGGCTGCTGGAGGCGCCCGCTGTGAGGTGCACGGCAGCCCCGCCCCGCCCCGCCCCGAGGCAGGGGCCGGGCCTGGAGCTCCAGGGAGCAGTGGGGGCGGGGGCCGCACCCTGTGCACGACAGGGGGTTGGGGGCGGCGTGGGCGGGGAGGAGCTCTAGGTAGCCAGGCAACCATCCGCGCTGGGGGCGGAGGAGGCAGAGAGAGGCACAGCATTCACCGTTCGGGCGGGGGCGGCGGGGGCGGCGGGGGCTGGATGCGGCGGACCAATTAGTCCCCAACGGAGGTCGCGGTCGGGTCGGCGGCGTTGTCCCCCGTCCCGTCCCCACTCCCGCCCCCGGCCCGCCGGCAGCAGCGTCGAAGCGGGGAACAGCGGCAGAAGTAGCACGGTAGGGCGGGGGCGGGGAGGGGGAGGGGGCGGGGGCGGTGCGCGGCGGGGCGGAATGTGTCACCGATATCGGCTAGATTGCCGGTTTGGGCCGGGCTGCTGTGACGTGAGGCGTCCGAAGGACGTCCCTCCTCCACACCCCCGCCCCAAACCGCACCGCAGAGGGAATTTGGCCGGGGGCGGCGGGGAGGGGAGGGGAGGGGGTCAATAAGGAGGGCCTCTTGCGCCTGATTCCATTATGTGTGGCCGAGGTCCGCCGCACAAGACACCCTCCGCATGCCCCCCCTCCGCCAACCCCCTTCCCCCTCCCCCGTCCCACCCTCTACGACAAAACCTCCCCTCATTGACTCGCAACAAGGCGGGCTTGTTACAGCCCGCCTCGCCCCGCCCCGCCTCCCCCGGCAGGACGACATTCTGCCGAGAAAATATATAAAGAGCAGAGCGGGGCGGGGCGGGGCGGGGCGGGGCGGGGCGGGGCGGGGCTGGGAGGCGGTCGCGCCCGGCCTGGTCCGGAGGGTGTAATGCTCCCCGCGCTGCTGGCTGCTGCTGGCCTGGCCCAGCCCATCTGCCGTGCTGAACGCGTCGCACACCGCCCTGGCCGACGCGAGGCGAGGCGAGGGGTGAACAAAGGGCCAAGGAGGGAAACTTTTGCCGCTTCGTGGCCAAATGTGTGTACGGCCCCGCGCCCCGCCCCGCCGACGAGCCCGACGAGCCCGGGCCGGCCGAGCTGGAGCAGACGATTCATCAGGCGTGCCATCCCATTTCCGAGTGCGCGACGCGCACGAAAGCGCCGCCACGCAGCCGCCAGCCGCCGCGCCGGGCCGGGGCAGGGCAGGGCCGGCAGCCGCCGGCAGCGCACGGGGCACGCCCATTTATAAATTAGGTCACGCAGGGCAGAGGGCGGGGCGGGGCGGGGCGGGGCGAGGTGGGGTGAGCAGCAGCAGCGGTCGGCCCGGATAAATCATGGGAAAATTACGAGGCGGAACCGAGCAGTGCTGCATGGCGGAAGGAGAGGTCTCGTGGGGTGGGGTGGAGTAGTGCGCGGGGAGAGGAGAGGAGAGGGCGTAACCGTCACACCGAAGAGTCTCTCAACACATAACGCCGTCGTCTCGGCACATTCATGTCGCGCTGCAGCGCGTGGACAACCCCCGGCCGTCCCGCCCGCCTCGCCCCGCCCCGCCCCGCCCCGCGGCTGCGGCCGGCCAAGGGCTGAGAGAGGGTAGGGTGCGCGTGCGGGAGTTCTCACGGTGATCCCCTCTGCTCCCCCGGGGCCGGCCGGCCGGACGGGAGAGGAAATACAGCCGCAATGAGAGGACTGCCGCCGCCGCGGTAAGACAAAGAGAAATTATGTGGGAATACCCCGGGTCATTTATTTGCGGAGTGGAGCAGGGGGTTGGGGAGGGGAAATAATTTTTGGCGCGCGCCACGAACACGAGGGCCGCGGCGCGGCCACGCATTTCTTGTTTTCATGCTGCTGGCAGACGGAGCGACGCGCCGCGACGCGCCGCTCGAACAGGTGGCTCGGGGCGCGGCCGGCAGGGTCGGGCCGCGACGGGCCGCGACGCCAGCGGAGCAGACGGCGGCGTCGCATCGCGTCGGTGGCCCGTGGGCGGAAAGTCACGGAGCGGACGGGACGGGCGACTGCTGTCCTTGTCGCTCTCATGGGCGACTGCCGTGCGCGGCGCGGGGCACTGCCATGAGTGCGACAAGGACGGTAGTCAGGATGATCAGGACACGGCGGGCGCGCCCGGGCGGGGCCGTGCGGGGGCGGGCCGCGGCGCTACCGCCAGACAGCGCCGCGCCTTGTTATCCGGGCGGACAAGGACGTGGCAGTATAAACTCACCTCCGCTCGTCGCCGGGTCAAGGGCAGCTGCAGCTGGTGCAGCTGTGCGCGCGCCCGCCGCGGAGCAGGCAGCTGCAGATGCTGTGCCGGGCCGCGCCGCGCCTCACCGCAGCCGCGAGCCCGCGAGCCCCGGCGCCGCCGCGGCGGAGGCTGCAGCTGCAGCTGCGAGCGACAGATGGCCGGCGCACACCGGCGCCCGCGTCAACATCGTAAAGTCCAGAGGGTGGGTCCGCCCGCGTCGGGTCGGGACGTCCCGGGCGGGGACGGCGCCCGTCGACCTGGTCCCGGGGCTGGGGACGGGCGCGCGCGGGTCGAGCAGCTCCCGCCAACGTCAACAAACACGGCGGGCCGGTGGGGCCGCGCCGCGCCAAGCGCCAGTGCCGCGGGGCGTCGGCGCCGGCGTCCGACCCGAGAGGGAGAGGGAGCGACGCCCAGAGCGGCGCGCCAGAGTGAGACAGAGCGAGTGGGCGGCGTCCCCGTCCCCCTCCCCGCGCCCCGTCGCGCACGCGCGCACGCGACCTCCAACACCGCTCTGCTTGGCGCCCAGCTGCGCCTGCTGCGGCTGCGGCTCTCCCCGCGCTCCGCTGCGCGCTGCCTGCCTGCCTGCCAGCGCTGCGCACCACGCCGGCTCGGCTCGGGCTCTCGGAACACACTGACTGACTAGCGGGGCGGCGAGGCGCGCTCCCCGGCCCGGCCCCGGCCCAGCGCCCAGCAGCGTAGCGCGCCAAGTGGGGGCTGCTGCGCTGTGCAGCACTGCCTCCCTCCCCCCATCAACCTTATTGTAAGAAAAATACTCGTCCTAGACAACCCTTACAATGCTACAGACGACTAGAGAGAACCAACCCCCTTCGCGCCGCTTGGGTTCCCCGCCGCCCGGGTCCCACCGGCTTACGTAACGGCCGCAAGAATCGCGTGGGTTTTTGTCTGGGAGTCGAACACTGCGCGAGACCGCCCGTCAAGGCTGAATACTACTTACCGAAATTCCCACGAAGATGTTCGTTTCCATGCCATTGCTCCAGTCGATGCTAGGTTAACCAGCAGGACAGGAGGACCCGCCCGCGCCCGCCTCGAAGATCCCGACTTCAAACTTCGCAACTTCTGAGAATGTCGCACGCTGTCGATTTACAGTCGTTTTCACACAGTACTTACAAACTTGAACGTCAGCAATTCGCGGCATTTCCCGTGAACACTTAAGCGGATTTTAAATGACGAGAATACATATGCGAACGACGCCGCGAACAAAGCGGGCGGGAAACGGGAGGACACTAAACAGTCAACTGTTCATGCGACCAGTGGCCAGTGGCCGTTGCTGTGCTGCAGTGGTACCAAGCCATCCGCTGAGATTTGAATTTCAATCATTCAGAATTGTCGGATTTCAAGGCGGTTTTAAGCGGATATGTCCAACTTTTCCAACTCTGTCCCCGTTTTCAGTCAAAATATCGTTAAATCGGTAATTTCAAAAAATAGTGAGTAATAGATGAATGTGGTCCCTATAGAGCTTAAAACAGAGATAACTGAGAAGCCTGGCGCGGGGCGGGGGAGAGGTGGAATAGCGGAACTGGTGGTGCGGGGGAGGGGCGGCTGCTTTCAAACCAAGGAACATCTCGTTCTCAACAAACCGTAACAGGTCGCTAAATTTGTGTGAGGCAGAGTGCAATGAAGTCCGCAACCATGCAACCCTTCACAAAAGGGGAGGGGTCCCCGCACCGAACCACCATCGCGGCCAGGCCCCGGGCTGTGACAGGACCGACAGGACAGCCTCCAACCCCACCGCGGGCGGGGCGGGGCGGGGCGGGGCGCGGCCGTGGGTGCTGCACGTTGCACGTTCCCTCCGCCCCGCCCCGCCCCGCCAGGAACACGTGGTCTGCATGTAGAGGGGCCCGGCTGGGGCCCCACTGCCCCACCGCACCTGGCGCCGCCGGATTCTGTTTGCGACTACGGGAGCGGGGGTCGCCCGTAAATCAGTACCACCAGTATTCTGGTTCGGAATTCTCGCACAAATTGAGTAGTAGTAAATTGCAATGTAATTGCCCGGCAAGCTTACCCTTTTTTCCCCGCTCCTAGGCACGGATCCAGCCTATCTCTGAGGGACTCGTAGGGGGAGGGGGGGGCTGAAATTACGCCTAAATTCAGACGAAACGGGGAGGGGCAATAGGTCCCCCCCGAGCCTCGGCCCCTGCCCCCAGATCCGCGCCTGTGTGCACCGTGTGGTCGCGGGCGGTCGGGCGGGGCGGCGCCCCCAGCCGCTGCACAATGCGCCGCACTGACGAGCTTCAATAAAAAGACTATTTAAAGGACTGGACATTTTCGGTGCGGCTGAACTGGGCTGGGCTGGGCGGGGCGCAGGCCCCGCGCGGCCAGCGCTAGCCACAACCGGCACGTTGAGCGGAGCGGCTGTTTCCTTCCACTCATCTCTGGCGGCACTTGTGCGCTTCTAAAGACTACTTTAAAATTACAACAAATATTTTTAATCCGTCCAGAAAATTTATTTGTCGAGTCATTTAATAAAAATAACAACACTTAAAGAATTCCCAAAACTGGGAAATGAAAAAAAAAAAAAAATAAGAACAAAAAGCCTCTTGGCAGATAAATGGATTTTAAGTAAAAAATCAAAATATGGAACAATTAAAATGTGTTAACATAATTAGGATAAATAATTTTTTTAACACTTTCATTCTATTACTTACAAATAGCTTTTACAATTTTTAAGAAAATAACAAAACATAGGGAAGTGTCCTTGTTTCAGCTGTTCACCTAGAGGCACAAATTAATTGGAGCTTCCCTCTCTAAAAACAACCCTCTTCAGCATCTTCCCATTGAGGTATTGTCTCCTGTCCTCCATCATTTTTTACAGTCCAAAAATCACCACCAGTTTTCTTCTTTACACTAGCATTTTCTAGAAATGCCTGTTGTTCATATTTCTGAAGCTTTGCTTTTAAATTACGATTTTCTAATAAAACTCTCTCATGAAATTTTAGTTTTCTTTTCAAAGAAAGATGTTCTTTGGATAGTGCCTCAATATTCTGCATCTTTTTATCTAACAGCTTGTGTTTTTCCACTAAGTAAGTCAGAGACCGCACAAGCTTTTCTTCGTAGGAACATTCAGTTTCAGAAAGAATACTTTTTACATCATCAACATCCTCTGAGAGTCTTGTCTGAAAGTGAGTATCTGGCATCGATACCACAATAGAGTGACCCTTCCCCGATAGAGGTAAAACAAATTGAAGATCGGACTGCTCAAATTGAAGATCGGACTGCTCTTCAGATTCTGCGGAAGTGGGGTTTTGGGAATTCAAGATAGCACTGGTTTGCTGTGCACCTTTTTCAGAATGTAAGTTGTTTGAAAGACTGAAAGACTCAACAATTAAGGACTGTGAAGCAGGTGCATTAAGAGCTGGAGCTGACTGAAGCATTATCATATTTCCTGCCGAATTTTTAGAGGAATCCTGAAGTGGGTCCTGATGAGAATCCTGAGGAGTGTCTTGGAGAGGGAGCTGCAGAGGATCCTGAAGACGCTTCTGAAGACGGGCACATTTTGGATTCTTTTTCAGGGTCACAACTTTTTGTATAATAAGATCAGGTTTGCGTTTCACGGTAATAGGTTGGGCTGCCAATACTTTTCGTCTTGTTTTCACATTTTCTCGAGCTTCTTCAACTTGTGCTGGGTCTAAGATGTTGGGAACACCAGACCATTTCAGCTTCCTTGTACCATCAACACGAACTTTTTCCCATTGGTCCTGACCAAAGTGAAGCTGGAAGAATAATCAATAGTTAAAATGTTGAGAGAGGACATCATATTGGTACTGTAACAGATGTTATTCTTACCTCACAAACAAACTGGTTATTTGTTGGCTCCATTCCATTATTCCTCAAACTCTGAAGCCAAGCAGCTCTCCTCTGCGCATCCTTAGGATAGCACAGGAGGCTCAAGCCCTGCTTATAGCCACTCTTACAACCAGGAACAGAACAACAGCGAGGCATCCTCTGAGAGATAAAAGTCGATGTTAAAAAGATGAAAATGGTAAAGACGAATTCGTGAAAGACTATGTTAAAACCGAAAGGGGAGTCATTTACCAGTACTGATTGGTGATTTACCAAGGTTAAGGACTTGTAAGGGCCTCTTCAAAGATAAGCAAAGCCAACATATGTCAACTCCCAACTGGCTTTAGTTAACTGACAAAAAATTTCATTGTGAAACAGCAACGAAAGGTACGTTATGACAATTGAGTTTTTAACAAATAACCATTTCTTCCGGATTTCGAATGACTTTACGTATCGTCTGCCCCTCAACATCGACACATTTCTGCAATGTTTACGACGACATCTTGTTTGAAACACAAATCCGACAAACTGAAATAACGTATTTTCAAAATGATTCTATCGTTCAAAGAACAAAAGATAGTTTGGTAGAGAACTAAATTTTTTTTTCAGAGATTAAAATTTTAAAGAAGCATAATATTTCGATATTTTCTGTTTTACACCGACTTTTGTGCTCTTCTTTTAGTTGTGTAGGTTGGCTTACTTGTAAATAGCACACTTAGTTCGAAACACTGGCCGCTAACGACGGCCACACAACAACAAGGTTCGCAGCCAGACGTTGTAAACAAAAATTCAAGCTGCTGTGTGAGCATGAAAGGAGCAGTAAGGTGGAAAAAAAATGAAGTAGAGGGAAGAACATAGAAGATTTCAGTATTATGTTTTTTAAAATATCAAACTGAATGCTTGGTGAGACAGAAAAGATGTTTATTTCACACCTCTGCATAATTTAAGTATTTGAACTAAGAGAATGTAAGATAGATTCCTGAAAATAATTTCCATTTCTGTTTCATTATTATGATTTCTGCAGAACATGTTGGGAATGCGTTATTGCCATTGCTGGCGTTTGCTGCGGTACCTTCTGCACCTGAGTCATCTTTCTTGTCAGATGAGCTAAGCGACTCTCCAAGATACATGCAAATGCCGTCACTCATGGAAGATGAGGCAGTGGAAAGATCTGATTCATTTTACAGACCAGCCATGACAGCTCAAGAAAAAGAAGCTTTTTATCAACCCATTGCTAGACCATCAGGAAGAGATGGAAAGAAATCAAATAAGGTAGTCCCATACTTGATAATTATTATACTTCAAACATACATGTGTTAATGTCAAACAACTTTTTAAAATTATTCTCAAAATTTTCAGACCCATGCGCGCTGTAGCAGTACTGATACAGCACTTGAGCATAGTCATGGCAATCGAGTCAGCAGGCCACATAGGAAGAAAAGCAGTAATAGGAGCAAAAGTGAATCTTGTAAACATGTTTGCAGACATCGCAGGACCAAGTCGGAACATCTTTTGGAAAAAAACGTTCAGTGAGTTGGTACCAGCTTGCTTTTTGTCTAATTGGTGAAACATTTTAAAGTAATTTTATTTTTCTCTAGTGATAACAGGTGGTCCAAAGGTGTGCTCTCAAATGAAGTTAGTATCCAAGATACATCACATGCCTCTCAGCCTGATAAAAGTGTAGCCACTGATTCAGGATATCATCAAAGTAATTAAGTCTTATCCTTCTCTTTTAATGTTCATATTTCATATGTTATATTTTAATTAAATAAAATTTACATGGCTGTTGCCTGCCTTAATCGTTTATTAATTTTTAAATTATCACCAGCTATTACTGATGATGCCTCAGCTTTGAGACAGCACTGGGCTGAGCTGCAGTCCATGAAAATGAAGTGTGAGCAGCTTGAGTCTGAACGTAATGCTCTCCAAGATGCATTAGCAGATGCGCTCAGCCAGCTTCAGGAGAAACAAACTGGAAGTTCTGAGGTGTTTTCCTTACGAAAGCAGAACAGCCAGCTTGAAGAAGATGTACTACTTCTGAAGAGCACTGTCTACAGGTAATGAAGTGCATTTAGCTAGTAAATTTAGTTTTATTTCCTTTCTGTATCTTTTTTTGTTTGTGAGGGAAAAACATAGCAAGGTGATTTCTATAAAAATTTTTAGGCTAAATGCTGAACTTGAAAAATATCAAATTCGGTTTCGGAACCTTCGCAAAGCACATGAAGCAGCAGGACATGTAGTTCCTAAGCTTAAGGAATCAGAGACTGAAGTTAAACCCACTCCTATGTCATCTAATATGCTCGGCCCACTATTGGAAGCATACCAGGAGACCATTTTGGAAAAAGAGTCAGCCCTAGAATCATCGAATCACGAACTTGCAACATCTACCCAGCAATGTATGAATGCTAAACAGGAAATTAAAGAACTGAAGAGAAGACTTGAGGACAGTGAACAAATCAAGGTATACCCTTTGGAAAGAATAAATATATTTATAGGTGAAATAAAATATGATTGCTTTGACACTGAGGGCAAGTTTTGTTTGTAGAATGAAGAACTATCAGACCTTCAAGAGAAACTTGAAGAAGCCCAACTGAGAAGTGACACTCTTCTTAAGAATCTTGAGTCTGAGAAGTCAAGACTTCAAGAAATGCAACGTAAGCACCAACAAGAAGGTGAGATATTTTTTTTTTTTCTATATCTGTTAAATATATCATAATTGTCTTTTGATTTAATGTATAAGAGTTACTATCTTGAGCAGTGTCTGCTTTGGATGGACGAGCCAGGGGCCTAGAAGCTAAGCTAACTGAATGCCACACTGAGCTGCTGACATTAAGAGGGCGCTATAGTGTTCTTTCTGAACAATTCGAGAGATTACAGCAAGGGTCAGATCGCCTCATCCCCCTTTCTGTTCATAATGCTGCAGTAAATGAGTGCAAGAGGTTTGATTTATTTTTTATCTATCATATACAATATTTGCTTGTTACAAAAAAAATTAAGTAAATTATGGTAAATGCAATATTACTTCTCAAAATTTTTTACAGATTATTTGAGGAACTGAAGTTACAGTATGAACAGGAAAGAGAACGGTTTGCTAGGAAAGTAGCAGCTTTGGAAACTGACAAGCCTCGTCTGGAAGCTGCTCTTGAAACCCAAACTGCCAATCACTCTTCATTGGAGGCCAGTAATCGGGCATTAGAAAAACTTTTGAGGTTCATATCGAAAACACCTAAAAACCATTTTCTCTTCTTTGTTTTCTTACTCAAAAATTTATATCAGAATTTCTTCCTGTATGGTTTCACAGACATAGCCAGCAAAAGAATGATGATTTATGTGCACGCCTAGTTTCAGCTCATGTGTCACGGGATTCTGCCAAAAGACAACTTCAGAGGTCTCTTACCATGGTGAAAGAACTAGTAACTGAGCAAGAAAGATTAGTGCGTGCATTACAGGAAAGACAGGAAGAAAGCCATTCTGTAGCAAGGCTAGGAAATACGCTTGTCACTCGGGTGGGCTCACTCAAAGCCCAGTTGGAGGTAATTTTTCCTCTTGTTAATTTTTCAGTAGAAGTCACACTGTTTTTAAGAAACAAATTTGTACAGACTGTGCAACGTGGGGCTTATGAAGAACTTGGTGCTGTAGAAAAAATAATGAGGGAACGTGCAGAAGGTGCAGCCAGAACAGAGCACTTGTACCAGCAAGAAGTGCAGCAACTTAGAGGAATTCTTCGTCAGAAAGAGCAGTTTATTGCCCGTTTACAAAGGGATAAATGGTAAGATAATTTTTTTAAATTAAAAATAGGGAAACACTGATGGCTTTGATTGTTATGTCACCAATTTTTAATTCAATTCCGTAGCAAAACTGAAGAAAGTTTGGAGATTGTTTGGCAGGCAGCAACCTCTGAAAAACCAGCTCTGAAAGAATGCTTTAACAGGAGTGCACCTGATACAAATTTGGTAGAAAACTCAGAGTAAGGACTTACTTGGGTGATTTGATATGTGGCTTTAATGATGTGAATTTTAAAGGGCCGTTTCTGAAATTCTGTTAGTTTACTGTTTTAATTGCTAGTCGATAAATAGTACAAAATTGGTTTAAACTAGTCTGTGTGTTGGGAAGTCATTACATCTAGTCAATTTTATTTATGTTACTTCTTATGTTTATATGCATCACTTTTCTGCTAGTGAATTAATTTTTTTAAATCAATGAAACTTTGAATTTAAAGGTTGTACTTGTAAATAATTATTTTGACATGCATCAATGAATATAACACATTGCAACTTGTTCTCTATCTTGGGGATAATATTTAGTGACAATATGATTGCCAAGTTTTATGTATGTAGAAGTTTAGATGACTTGCCGTGCCTGTTATTCACTTTGACATGTATCTTTCTAATCTCCTAATATTTCTCAAAGATTTTTAAAAGTATTATTGTATTTCTGCCAAAATGGTACAAATCTTAAATTCTATGTTTATATCTTTGCTGGGCAAAGGTACAGATTATGAGAGTATGAAAAAAAAGTTCTTTTAGCACAAAGTCCATATTGCTATAGCTGATAGTATGGTAAAAGCCTACACTGTAATCAAAAGTGTTCAACTGACACACACAAGTATTGGAAACAGCATTGAGCACTTGTAGATGCTTATATTTAAAAAAAAAAAAAAAAAAAAGTATCTTGTATGATTTCAACTAAAGTGTTGTATACTTTTCTAGCAAAGCATTTTTATTAGGAGTTGAACACTTAAGATTACATTGTAGCCAGTATAAATCGTTTTTAAACTACACTGTTGCAATTTTGGAAGTTCTAAAGTATTTTATAATCTGTAGTGCTTTTTTGCTGTGTAGAACTGAAGCTTGTTTAACGTATTTTAGCAATCACTGTGCCTTCTTTTGAATCCAAAATTTTTGTTGTATTGGACATTTTGAAAAATCCAGTTTAATGAAATGTTCATAAACATTGAAGAAAATAAAATAAAAAAATTAGATCACTTCATTTCTTTTATTAAATAAGTTAAGCCCATGGATGCAGAACTGGCAGCTGAATGCCACCTTATCTTACTTGCACAAAGCAAAAATAAATTATTTGTGAACATGTACACAAAATATAATATAATAAATTACTATACAAAATCAATATATACAAAATGAAGTACACTACAAGGTTCATTGATAAGCTATCACACCAAATAAATACTCTTCCTGGCACTCATGTTGAAAGTAGAACAACACAAAAAGTGTTTTCAAATTTCGATGTCCGGTACTATTGATATGTTTAAGACACTAACATTAGCATGGGGAAGGCACTTAAATGAGATCGATACCACGCCCCAGTGCGGTGAGAGTATCTCCCCTTCTGTTGACAATGACGGTAAATTTCTTGACTATGGCCACTCTAACTCGACAGCGTCGACAAAAAGGATCGGAACGAAACCCAGTTCTTCTCTCCACGCCCTGAGCTGTCTCACGTCACGGTGTTAATAATTGTAAAATTGACCCTATCTATGCCCTATCTCGTGGATGCGAGTCACGGCCGCTGCGCGCCGTAGGCGAGGTCGTGTGCGTCGGGCTGGCGGACGACTATCCTGGTGCCGTCGGCCGCCCGGTACACGCCGCTCTGCACGCCCGCGGCCCCCGCGGCCCCCGCGGCCCCGCCGCCCTGCGCCGTCTCGTAGCTGCGGCCCCACAGGCCCCCCCAGCCGCCGCTGCCGTGGCTCGGCTCGGCGTGCTCCTCGTGGCCGCCCCAGCCGCCGCCGTGCTCGTCGTAGTGGTGCTGGTGCTGGGCGTGCTCGTAGTAGATGACCTGCCGGGCAGCACACGGGAGGCGCGTCACATGAGGAGCGTACGGGTAATCTACGAGTCAGTGTCACACAATCTACGTGCAGAAGAGGATAATAGGACCGGGACCGGAGGTCAGCCACCCGGGGTCAACGGGAAATAAGTCCGACATCATGCTCCAGGACAGGGAACGACAAAGATACACGCTCCGTCCAGTCAAGAACACTGAGGAGTGTGGACCGTGCAGGTTCAGGAAAATTGGATTCTACAGTCGATACTCATGCATCCGAGGACGCCACACTCTACCATGCGCGAGTTCCTTACGAACCACGGCCACCCCTAGGGTTTAAACAAGAGAAAACAGCTCTGCCAAATAAAAGTAAAGAGGCAATGAGAAGAACGAGAAACCACCGCATAAACCTCGGCCGGTGGCGCCGGTCCGGCGGCGCACTACATTTTAATTCGCTCTGCCCTCTGCCCTCCGTGACTCTACCAGTATTGGAACATGCCCATGCCAGCCGCATGCTACTGTCTGGACTGACGGACCTGATGTCCGGCAAGCGCGGCACCCAGGGATCTGCCGTGGTGCCCACCATGGTGCTGAACGATCACCTGTTTCGAAAGCTGCAAGGTCACTCACAACTTCAATCCAGAGACATTTTTGCCAAGTTGTCTGGGCTCTGTCTGGGCTCTTTGTGTTATTAAATAACATGGCAATGGCATTTGCTTAGAGATTTTGCCATCTTTTTGCGAGATGGGTGACTGATTGGTTGTTCACCCGGGTGGGTCTCTTACCTTCTGTGGCTCGGGCTCACTTCCGAGCTTGTGCTGCTTGAGCTGGGCCCAGAGGCAGATCTTCTTGGTGATGAGGATAAGGAAGACCAGGACCATGATCTTGAACTGGAACAGCGTCTGCAGCGCCATCATGAGGAAGGCCAGCTTGAGCTTCACCACGAGCACCAGGAGTACCAACTTGACGAGCGCGATCAGCTTATGGATCTTCTTCTTCTTCTTCTTGCCGCGACCTGTGCAAATAGGAGCAATTGATTTAGGATGTTCCAAGTCATTGAAATTTTATGTTTGTGTGTTTCCAGACTTTTCGCTTTGGTGGAGCCAGAATGTGAGGGCCGGCAGATAGAACGATGTGTCATAAGACCGCTCGGTTTGAATCCCCCGCGCGGTGCGCTCTTGCTATTGGCTGCTCCTGCCGCCTTGCCCTTTGCAGATGTCGCCCCGTGGCGTCACATTAGTTTACCTAGCCGGAGTCCGTCCGTACGCTGTCTGTCTGGCTAGTGCGAAATACGGTGCCAGGCTATTAACACAGCACGCCCAGCCCAGCACGCCCCACTTCTCTGCTGTGCCCCGGACATCGCACGAGGTATGGATGAATGGGATCGCTGTGGCGGGCGGGGCGGGGCGGGGCGGGGTGGGGCGACTCGCAGCATGACTCGGCCATCGCGGATCACGCCCGTGAGCACGTCATCGCGATCCCGACCCGGGGCGCCCGTCTCACGCCCGCGGACGGCAACGGAGCCCATGGCGCGCAGGACGCGCCGCGCCGCTGGGAAAGTGGCAAAGTGACGTTTCACAGTGTACCCAAGACGAGTGCGCGGGTAATTCACAAATCGGAG
This sequence comes from Frankliniella intonsa, assembly GCA_033675135.1. Taxonomy (NCBI): domain Eukaryota; kingdom Metazoa; phylum Arthropoda; class Insecta; order Thysanoptera; family Thripidae; genus Frankliniella; species Frankliniella intonsa. The sequence continues at coordinate 7,752,121 of CM066254.1, read as the reverse complement.
GATGGCCTCGTTCTGACGCGGAAAGGGAAAGGAAGCGGAAGATCGGAGGGGGGAGGGGGAGGAGGGAGGGATCAGGGATCGACGGACTGCCGCGCCCGCGGCGCGACGCGCCGGACACAGAAGAAGGAAAGTGGCGGCAACGTGACCAGATCCACGGCGGCGGAAGGAAGGCCGTTAGCCCGGCGGGAGAGGAGCAGGAGCCGCGTAACTCGCCGGCCACGCGAGGAGAGTTACGTCCGTCCAGACCAGACCCGGGGCGCCCGGGGCGGGGTAATGTTGCGGACGGGACGGGCGCGACGGCGAGGCAGCGACTTAGGGAGAAACACCACGGGCTGGCTACTCCGCGACACAATCAGGAGGCAAACCTGGAGGGAAATCCTGGAGCCAGGACTATGGTAGACCTGGAGGAAAACCTGACGGTAAACCTGGAGGAAAACCTGGTGCCAAATCTGGAGGCATCCCGGGCCGGGGCCGCTGGGAGGTAATGGGGCCCGAGCCGAGCCAACACACTCCCACATTACGCATTCTAACACGGCGAGAGCCGGGGGGGGGGGGGAGTGGGTGGGTAGGGGGCAGGGCAACAAGTGGGTCAGTGGCCTGTGGCTGGCGTGGCGTGCCTGCCGAGCCTCCGCGCCTCTCCAGACCGGGCCCATATGCGCGCGAAGCATCTTGATCCCATACAGTTCCGGCTGGGCCCCCCAAAAGCGTGCCAACAGCCCGCCGTCCGGGGGGGCCAGCGGCCCAGCGGCCCAGCGGCCCCGCGAGCCAAGGGAAAGAGAGACCGGACCTCACCCTGACCCCGCGTGGCATACCCGAAATGAAAGAGGCTCCTGCGTCCTGTGTCTAGCCGGGGCGAGGCTATCGCCACAAACCCGCGTCTGATCGATATCCACAGAACCGCATGGTGTTTATGGGCGTGTGGGGCATTATGAGAAAGTTGCGGTCCCCTGCTTGGCGGTCCCCTGCGTTGGCGCCTCCGCCTCGCCGCGCCTCGCCGCGCCCACGAGCCCACAGTTGACCTTTGGTGAGAGTAAAAGTTTGGCTGACCACCGCGCTGCGCTCTTCATATAAGGAGCGGAGATGGAGGGGACGCGGCCGAGTCGAGTCACTCGGTGAAATTAGCATGCGCGCTGCCACGCGCGCCCTCGTCCTGCTCAGGCAGGAGACCCGCCACCCAGGGCCTGTCCGAGTGGGTACAGCTGGGTGTTGTAGAGCAGCAAGTAGCCCGCCCCGCCCCGCCACACCACGTCCACGGACAACCAGCAGAGAAAACACTACGGCCTATGAAGCCCCCATTTTTCGTGCGCAGCACAGCCTCGCCTTCTCACAATAATTCGCTGCGCTCCCGCGAAAAGGACTCCCTGGCTCCCGGCGCGGCGGGTGCAGGCAACAGTATGGTTCGAATCGCGGGATGATTCGCTTTCTCGTGGCTCTGCTCCTTACCTTCCTCGACGAGCTGGTTGTCGGCCTCCTCGTCGTCCTGGCCGAGGCCGAGCCGGCGTCCCATGACCTTGGCGGCCGCCTCCACCATGACCTCGCTCAGCTCGGACACCTTATCGACGACCTCGGGATCCAGCGCCGTCTCATCCTGGGCGGCGCGGGCCTCGGACATGTGCGCCAGCATGGCGTCGACGGCGATCTGGCTGCGGGCCTCGACGCAGTCCAAGGGGCTGCCGGCCACGGCACAGCGCGCGATGGACATCCAGGACGACGCCCAGGGCGACGCCCTGCCGAGGACGTCGGCGGCGTGGCCACTGCCGGGCTGCTGCTGCACGACGTCGTTCTCCACGGGGTCCGCGTCCGGCACGGCCCCCGGCACGGCCTCGGTCATGGCCCGGGCGTGCGCCGAGCACATCGCCAGCGCCAGCACCACGGCCACCGCGGCGGCGCGCGCGCGCATCGTGAACCTGCCGACAGAATTGCGTTGGACAATCTCAAACAAAAACACATACATTTCCCGTAACTAATGGCTTGTTTCTCCTGCAATTGCAGCGGTGCGGCGCGGCGGGGCGGGGTGCGACGGGCGCCTCCTGCCCGGCATTGTGCGGGCGTCAGTGAGAGTCCAGGTGTGTCTGGTCGGAGAGGAGGAGGAGGAGGAGGCGGCAGGAAGGTAGGAGGTTAAAGTTACCGTTGTTCTCGAGCCGGTATTAGCATGTTCGGCATGTGAAAGGGGCGGGGGCAGGCAGGGTTACCCCCCCCCCCCCTCCCCTCGCAACTTCATAAAGAAGTGAGAGTCCCCGACCTGTCCCGGCCCGGCCCGGTTCGCGTGCGCTCTGCACTCGCCATCCTCCAATCAGCGCACTGCACACTGCATTACAAACCAATAATAAACTGCCGGGCAGGACCGCGGGCGCGGCGGGAGAAAAAAAATCAATAGCAGCTGAGGAGGTATCTGATCTGATGAGGACGTGACGCGGGCGTAACCCGCCGCCCCGCCCCGCGCGGCAGGGCGCCGAGGCGAGCCGAGACGCTCGCGGCTTGATTCCAACGCGTAACAGTTACGCCCCTCATGCTGATTACTCCCTCCTAGACACACGTCATCCCGTCGCGGTGGGGCGGGGCGGGGCGGGGCGGGGGGAGGGCTCGTTATACGGACCGGTCAGCGTCTAGGCCAGCGCCACGCCCCGCCGCGCCCCGCCGCGCCCCGCTCTACTGACCATGCCCATGCCCATGCCCTCCGTCGGGGCAGGGCGGGGCAGGGCGGGCGGGCGGGGTCGTGGGGTCACCGCGTCTCCTCCCTGATTGTATTTGCCGCTCGCCGCCCCGCCCGTTACCCACGATGACGCCGCCGCCCAGGCGAGGCGCGGCACCCCGTCGTCACGAGGGACTGGAGGACTGGAGTGCGCCTGGGAGGGTCATCATTATGTTACCGCCAGACCTCCAGTGACAATCGTTATGCTATCAAAATCGCTGATTCCGGAGGAAAGAAATTGCACATTTACTCGAAATGACTCAATTGTCTCCGCCCAACAAAGAATCTACCTCGGTCACGATTCGGTCAAACGAAAAACGCTCTGCACCTAACGTGAATAAAGATTGGTTTGAGGCAGAAGTGAAAAAAAATCTCGCTTTCGTTACTTTACTAATATGTCGTCTCAAAACCCCAACAGAGTGCTTCGCTACGCTCAGCAAAAATAAGTATTGTGGCGTGGATCACGATCGGCCAGGCATGCCGCGGGCCTGGGCCAACGGGGCCCAGAGTGAAGTAGGGCAGGCCCGCTCCGCCTCGCCCCGCCCCGCCCCGCCCCGCCCCGCCAGTTGGGAACCAGATCTGCAGCATCTTCGGTCGTTAGCGGTTGTTTGGGTGTCTTTCTTCGCAACGGGTGAGGCTTCCCGGGAAAGCGCAGGAAGTGACAGCTCAAATAAAATACGACGGGAAGGTCAAACAGTCCGGCGTCCTGCGGCGGGAACTATGCATGAAATAATTTTTATTCTTTAAAAAAAATGTATGTTAAACGAGAATACAAATCAAGTCAGACGCGTCAGTATGTTAACGTCGCTGATCCCGTCCTCATACTCCTCGCTCACTCACTCACACTCACTCTCACTCACTCTCACACACTATAGAAACTCGCCACACGACTCCCGGCCGGCGCCGGCGCATCCAGCTGACGGCAGGGAGGAGAGGAGAGAGACTTTCGCTGCGGAGCGAACGATGAAGCGCAGCTTGGCGCATCGCGGGGCGGATCTGCCCGGCCGGCCCGCTGACATTTATCTGCTTAAGGCTCAAAGCGAGCGCCGCCCCGCCCCTCCCCGCCCCGCCCTACCCCGCCCCGCCTCGCCGCGCCCAGCCCCACCCAGCCCCGCCCCGCCCCGCCCCGCCCGGTCCCGCCCCGTCCCGCCGGTGCCCCTGGCGCTCGCCCTGGCGTGTGCACTAAAATGACGCGATCCCCGCGGCACTTGACTTGAATCCAGAGAGGAGAGCAATTTTGGCAGTAAGACGAGAAACTAACAGCAGCAGCCGGGCCGAACCCCCATCTGTCGCCTGTCACCTGCAGGCTAGGGTCTGGCCCCGCCCCGCCCCACCCCGCCCCGCCCCGCCCCGCCCCGGGGGGTCCATCCAGGAACGTACCGATGAGCGAGAGAGAGAGAGAGAGAGAGAGAGAGAGAGAGAGAGAGAGAGAGAGAGAGAGAGAGAGAGAGAGAGAGAGAGAGAGAGAGAGAGAGAGAGAGAGAGCGATGGAAACTGCGTGGTGGTGAGAAACAGGCGCTGCCCGGTGGCGCACCGACCGCAGCGCCGAGGAAAATGGAGGTAAAGCCGAAGGTATACCTTTGCAAATGAAGCAAGTGAAAACTCTCATTCCGTTTAGGTTACCACGCTTTAATTTTTATGATTATTTTCTTTTTGTTTGGTGCGGCAGCCGGCTCGGTGTATACCTTGCCGCCGCCGCCGCCGCGCTGCTGGACTCTGAGGCCCGCTGGTCGGCGGTTGCACAGAGTGAAAATAATTTGGTTTGCACCATTCTAGTCACCATGGTAAGCGAATTCGACAAGACTACAGACATGCGTGACATGATCCTGCTTCCTACTTTTTTGCCTCTGCATACATGTTAAGTGCATGCACAGCCGGACGCTCCTTGCACTCGGAGGCGTTCAACTCATGAGCCTGTTTCTAATTGCACCTCCCTGTCATCACGCGGCACAGTTTTGCCATACAAGTCCTCCCCCCTCCACTCCGGGAGCGTTCCAGGTTATTGTTTCCTCCCATGAGACAGTCGTTCAGCACCAAACAGGGCGGAGCAGGCTTCTCCTCAACGGGCGCACCCACGCTCCGGCGCCGCGGCGAACCAGCGAGACACACGAGAAGAAACACACACACATAATACACACACACAGAAACACTCCCAGTCGACTGGAGCAGCGCTTTTCACGGAACGGCGCCACTCGTTCCACAAATATCCTGAAACGTACGGAGCGCTGGTGAAAGCCCCGCGCGCGACCTCCTCGGGGCCCTGCAGGGCAGGGCAGGGCAAAGGCGCGGCCACCGCACCGCCAGCCCGAGCCCGGCCCGAGGCAACGACAGGGAACGACCAGGAGGCGCACGGTCCCCGACACACGCTTCTCCAACCTGGGTTATGACGCTACACTATACGTTACCGCTACACACTCGGTTAATCCACTGGCTGGGCCACGTGCACGTGCTCGTGCAATAGACGGTTAGAATGATTAGCCGATCCACTACATCGTGCGTGTACGAGCACTCACTCACACTGTTTGCTTGACGGCGGCGGGACGGGTATGCGGCGACACTGCGCCCGTGCACGCGCACGCTCACGCTCGCTCACTCACGCACACACACACGCACGCACGCACGCACGCACAACGCACGTACGACACGGAGGCCCGGCGCGCAGCGATTCCCTGCCCTTGGCCTTAGCCGGTCGCTTTTATTCCTTCTGCCGGACGGCCGCCGGAGAAATGGGGGGGAAGCGCAGGAGACTGCAGGCAGCCCGCCACCAGGGCTGCCCCGCTCTGCTGCCCCCTCCACCGCCTCCCCGGGCGGGAGTGGGGGCCGCGGCCCGCGCAGGTGTGTGAGAGGACTTCCCCCATACCGGCGGGCAGGGCCGGGGCGGGGCGGGGCGAGAACAGGGGTAACCAACCCATTCCAGTGCTCCATTCATTCAATGTAAAGGAAGAAACGCTTCAGTAAGCGCTGAGATTATTTTTTTTACATGCGCTCTTACCTACTTTATAAACGTATTAGATGGATTAGATATACATTATGGAGATATTTCGATCCCGTCTCAATCAACCCGTATATTTCTTTACGTGTTTTTCCAGTTTTTCCCTACATGTATTTATTTGTGTTTCTACGTGTTTCTCTGTTCTGTAACTCAGTTGCATGCACAGTGTTTCCCTATACCAATACAAATCATAATTCCCCGTGTATTTCTTTGTATATTTGTATTTCCATGAGTGTGCACATTTTCGAAGTGACCCCGCTGGACGCCAGGCGCCACGCTATTTTTATTATCATTATTTTTTTTCCCCGTATGACTGCGAGTGTGCCTGTTTGTCCGGCAGCTCTTCACACTCGTCCTCGAGCACTCATATGCATTCGGAAGCCCTTTCCCCTGAAGGCAGTCCGAATCACACACACACACACACACACTCACACAGATGGCCCTTCCTCCGCTTTGCAGGTCGGGCCAAACACACAACAGGGAAATGAAAGGCCGAGTAAAGGCGAGGCGAGGCGCCGCGTCATGCACCTGAAGACGGCCCGAAGCGCCGCCCAAAGCCTTTCTTCGGGATGAAAAAAAGAGGGAAAACGAAAACCGAAGCTAAGGCCTGGCTGGCCTCACTCACTACTCACTTGCCGTATGGCACGAAGCATACACACTAGTGTACCGGTTGAGGCAGTCGACACAATAGGCTATATACGAATGGGGAGTGGGGCAGCAAAGTTTTACTTTTTTTCTAGTAATTCGGCTGCCGCCGCGGGTCGTTTTCTACGATATTCGAGAGAGAAGAAGAAATATTACACTTCCCGGCGTAACTGCCTGCGTTCTCAGAGCGCCTGCTGATCGCCGGGTAGGCAGCCCCGCGGCACAGCCGTGCGCCACGGGATTGCCTACCTCCAAGGCGGTATGGCGCGGAGGTCGCGGCGCCCTTCGTGGGCTGACGCGACGCCTAGATTTTTTTTCCTCGTAAAAAGGAATCGTTGACAGCAGAGGACGCAGGTCGGCTGAGGTGTGGTCCGACCCGACCCGACCTCGTACCACGTGGGCGTGGCGGCACAGGACGGGCACGGGGTGCGCGGCGCGGCGGGGAGAAAACCAGCCGCCTGCGTCTCCCCTGGGGAGGTGGGGCGGGCCGGGGCGGGGCGGGGCGGGGCGGGCCGGAGCGATGCAGAGCGAAAGTTTCTGGACCGATGAGTCAATCGGCCGACACTTCCGCAAATACTGCGGTCCCGTCCGAGCGAGAGGAGACATTAGGCGGTGGTAGTCGGGACGGGGGTGGGTCATCCATCATCGAGAAGGGACCAAATGTATAGTGTATTTCTCTCTACACCTAGCTTGTACTTTCGCGTATTTTTTGTTTGCATTTTTGAGGTGAATATTTCAGAGTACTTGTAAAGGTATTTTTGGCGTGGTGCTGTGCGAGGGGTCGTCAACTCGTACATTACTTCGTACGCGATGGCTATACTACCTGTATATAACCTATATATTACCATATATTACTTGCATACAGGGGGGGTAGTAATTTTCTGCGCGATTAGTACCCGCCCGGTATAGAACGCCTAGGTATCTTGTACCCCCTTCGGTATACAGGGGGGTATTAATTTTCTGGGCGATTAATACTCCCCCGGTGTAAAACACTTAGGTATCTTGTACCCCCCTCGGTACCACAATTTCGCCTCTATATTACCCCTATATTACCGTATGTTACTATATATTATTTTATATTACACAATATTACCTGTCTTACTGGTGATACACGTATATTACCTCGTACACGGAGTTGACGGCCCCTCGGTGCTGTGTGTTTTTTGACCCCGAGATGGCCGGCTATCCCCTCACCAGCCATATGCAGCACAGCGGTGAGGGGAGTGGATGCGGATACTGTACTGGCACAGCGCGACAGTATAGCAGTATTGTTTAGGTGTAATAAAAGATAAAGGGTCGCAGGAAGCGGGGACCAGGCGCGAGCACTTGGTCCGAACAAAAAAAAAAAAAAAAAAAAAAAAAAAAACTTACGTGGTGTTTGAACCACTTCCCGCCCAGTACTATGAGCAGCGACGATACCAATGACGCTACGCGGCCGGCCCAGCACGGACCGGAGAGCAGGCGCACTCATGACACCGGGTTCGTTTCTTCGGTGACTGTGGCTTCTCGCGCAGCATGACTCCTAGTCGTCCAGCACATGATACCGTGGCGTCGTAGCCGTGCCGGCATAGTGTCCGCGCGGAGAGTCGCAGGACGGATGTTCGAATCTTACCAAAACATTTCATTTTTCTGAGGACAACAATTTGGAGAGTGGAATTCAAGCCCCCCATTTCAACCGAGCTCCCCCGTGGAATAGCCGACGGTCTAGTGGTCTAGTGGTGCCGCGAAAGCCGTGGGGTGTCTGTGAGACTCGGCACATGGGGCCTGGTTCAAACCCAGGTAGGTTCTTCACTGGTAGCGACAGCGGGTTGCCAGGAAGTTCCGTCCCATGCCCACGACTGGTGGTCGGTCGTGGGGTCATAAGTCCTAGAATCTGGCTCCAAAAATAGCTATTCCATGCCCTGGGGACAGGGCAGTTCGGTTAACCACCGTACGACTAAATCTGGCAGTACGGGGATCAAATCTGTCGAATTGCGCGACAGGATCGCAGTCAGAGAAGCACCGGTTCCCATAAGAACACCGAAGTAGTTGGCTGCCACGGGGGGTAAAAGCCCTGTGCCTGGCGGGAACCGCAACCTCCCTCGGGAGGTTTACTGTCGCAAAAATTTTCCATGTTTTCACGCCACGTGCGTAATTTTTCAAGGTTTAGCTCGACTCGGCTCGGCTCCGCCTAACGCGCGGATTCTCGCTGTAGCGCTTGTGACCCGTAGCGCTACCGAGCTGTAGCGCTTGTGACTCGTAGCGCTTGCGACCCGTAGCGTTAGCGAGCTGTAGCGCTTGTGACCTGTAGCGGTTGCGATCTGTAGCGCTTGCGAGCCACTCCTCGCCCCGCCACGCCCCGCCACGCCCTGCCACGTCCCGCCCCGCCCCGCCCGTGAGCAGTCGACCTGCTGCGTGCAAACTAGACATGCCAGTTCAGTAGCCCGTCTAAATAAAAAGGCAATTGGCTGGGATGTGCGAACTGGAAGCGTCAAGCATTCGACACCTCACCTCTGCGGCCCCGCCCCGCCCCGCCCCGCCCCGCCCTGCCCTGCCCCGTCCTGCACGGCGCGTGGCGCGGCCTAGAGGCGCGTGGGCTTTCACTCATTAGAAGACGTGTGTTCGGGGAGGGGAGGAGAGGAGAGGGGGTCGCCTGGAATGCAGACACGGTACGGAACGCAGGATGTGCACAGGCGGATGGCACCATTACGACATGTGCTCAGTCAAGCAGCAGCCGCAGTCAAAATGCCATTCCGTATCCCCCGAGGCGAACTACGCCTGCTAAGCTCAGCCGGTACAAACATATAAAGGGAAGAAATAGACGCCCAGCACGGCAGGTAACAACAATAATTAGACACTGTTTATCTCTGACTTTTCGGCGTCACGGATAGCACGAGGCTCGGTCTCGTAGGTGATAACATCAAAGGTATTGCTGGAAGAAATTACTTCTCAAACACATGAATGCCGCCGTATAGCGCAGAACTGAAAGAAGAGGAGTTGTAATTTTGAATGTGTGCCCGTGGCATGCAAAATCGCTGCCTAATAACCAGGTAAGCCCCAGTGGCGTGGTCGGGTCGGGCTGGGCCCGGGCTGCCCTGGCCGAGGAGTCGGATGAGACACGCCCGAGACCCGAGACACGCCAAAAGCCGAAAACGGCGGCTAATCACAATGCAAAGAAAGCGCCGGCCCGGCCCGGCCCGGCCCCATGCCGGAGACGCCCCCTCCCCTCCCCCGGGGCCTCACCCGTCTGCCCCAATCTCCTCCTCCCCCCTTTCACCCTCCCCCCACTCTCTCTCTCTCTCTCTCTCCCTCCCTCCCTCTCTCTCTCTCTCTCTCTCTCTCTCTCTCTCTCTCTCCCTCCCCCTCTCGCTTTCTCTCTCTCTCTCTCGCACTCTCGCTCTCTCTCTCTCTCTCTCTCTCTCTCTCTCTCTCTCTCTGTCGCAGCCACTCCCAGTAGAGAAGTCCCACACAGTCTGACGGACCAGCCCAAGTCAACTCACAGGTATGCCCCCTCCCTTGCCCCCTCCCATCCCCTTCCGCCTCCGGAGGCCAGAGAAAATGCACGTTGGAGTTTTGCACAGTTTCACAAATCAGCCGAATGTGTCCTGGTGGGTCGAGAAACAAGTGGGCGGGGAGTAGGACCAGCGACCGCATCGCCAGCGACCTACGTATGTGTCCGCCCGTATCCCGAAAACCGCGGTGCGGTGCGCACCGTGCGACTGAGCGGTGGACGGACGTCTCCTCCTCCTCCTCCTTCTCCTCCCCCCTCCTCTTAAAGTCCCTTTCGCATTTCCACCTACGCCTTAAATTGGAGCGGGAGTTTTCACTTTCCGTCGGGACCACAGCTGCCCCCGCCTGGGTGCCGTCTGCCGTCCTCATCAGCCGCTCCTCCAGGACCGGAGCGCCTGCGGGACAGCCCGGCCCGGCCCGGCCCAGTTCAGTTGAACGCATCCTTTTGACAGGGAAAGTCACGGGGTCATTCAGAAGCAGGACTGCTCCAGGGCGCCGCGCCGGCAATCATGTGGCACACGGTGCAGTACACTTTGTGTCCAGGTCCGCGGCCGGGACCGCACCCGCACCCGCATCCGCGCCCGCGCCCTCGCTTCCTGCCCCGTCAGCGGGGAAACGGCGGCCACTTGTCAGCTGCGCCGCCCTGCACGCCAGAAAAGTCATGGCCATTTCGATTTTGACGGCAGCGAAAGAGTCGTACGGTGTTCGGGGTCCGCGGGCGGCGCCCCGCAGGAGAATGGATAGCAGGGCGAAGCTGGGCGGAGGATGATTTTTTGCGATACATTGGAGTTCCCCTGCACAACCCCCGTCATCTAGAAGCAAATTTTTCTGAGAACAAAAATCGTAAAAATGAAAAGGCCTTGCGTTTTGGGGATTTTTCGACCGAGAAAAATTGTGTCTGATTTCGACCAAACTCACAGGTTACCTCCTTCTGGGACCAAAACACACATAGCAAGTCCTAGGAGTCCTATACCGGACTTCGTTAGTGAGGAAATAGGCCCCTAAGCCACCTTGCCCGAACACATTGCGCGCTATTAGGAATACTGCATTCCCTCGCAGACAAACCGGGTTTTCGGACGAACTGACCCTTGGGGGTTGGTCTAGGGGTGCGTTAGAGTCCCCCTGTACAACCCCCGTCATTTTGAAGAGGAAAAAAATTCGACCCAAAATCGTAAATATGCAAAGGCTATAGCCTTTGCGTTTTTGCGATTTTCGGTCGAACAAAAATTGTCTCGGATTTCGACCAAACTCACAGGTTACCTCCTTCTGGGACCAAAAACACATTGCCGAGATGGTTAACGCACCTTCCCCCCGTCCCAAATCATCTCGGCTGGCAAGACGTTTTGCTGGTTCAAGTCCCGGCCGTATTTTTTTTTTTTTTTTTTTTCTTTACGGCTCTATGATGGGGACAGGGGTACTCTAATGTGGTCTAGTGGAACATTAGAGTCCCCCCGCACAACCGCAGTAATTTTGAAGCAAATAAAAAAAAAAAAAAATTACAAAAAAGGCCGGGATTTGAACCCGATTTGTATCGCACTTGCCCCCTGACCCAATATCATCTAGGCTGTCGAGACGTTTTGCGGGTTCGATCCCGACCAATTCTCTTTTTTTCTTCTTTTTTTTTCTTTCTTTCTTTCTTTCTTTCTTTCTTTCTTTCTTTCTTTCTTGCTTTTATTTGATATACGCGGTTTTCGGACAAACTTACCCTCGGGGGTTGGTCGAGGGGTCATGGTAAATTACAGAGTTTTCTCTTCGTACCTCATTGGTATGGCCGCAGGCATCTTCACACAACCCTGTACAGTTTGCTTTAAGGGTGGTCATCATAGTGTAGTACAATAATACATGTAGAAAATGTTGCATTAGGTTATATTTTCCTGTGCAAGAGTTTCAGTTGATACCAAATCAGGTTATCAGTCCATATACATGGTTGAAAATAAATAATCTAAAACAGCGAATCACTTAAGACTTACAAAATACTCCAAAACAAAAATATTAACAACAAACTTGACTTGTCCAACTTTGGTTTCCATGATGCAAAACAATCTTTCTTCAAACCAAACCTACTGGCAAACCTACCATATCTACCATATGATATGACAGTTTCAGTTCTCCAACATAGTATTAGGATGGAACAGGGGTTCACACATTATTTTTATAGCTGGTTTTTTAAAACAGTTCAAAATGTTAAAATTTAATTACATTAGTTGGTTGTTGTACAGGTTAAAGATTATCCAGTGCTGCTTTTTTATTTGCATTTAAAATAAATTATGCAAAATGATTTAAATCTTAGTCCAGTCTACGGCAAGACCATTTTTTTCCTCTTGTTTTTATGAATGCAGAAGCAGTCGTGGAGTTACAAGAGGGGAACATCACAGTTTACTTTACTTTAAGTCACTCTTATCAAGTTAATACAAATCAATGGGAACATAAAAAGCTGAAATAAATGCGAGGTATTTACAATAAATTACTGATTTAAATATGTAAATACTGACGGCCCATAGGAAGGGACACAAAATAATTACATGTTTCTTTCATTCTTAAAAAAAAGAAAATTAATTTGTAAAATACTTAAGTTAACACACAGGACCAAATTCATACGATAAAAATTAAATTGACCATTTTCATAACTTGTGTTTAAATCACTACGGGAAATACTGTATTGAAGACTTGCAGTCTTTATCAGTCTCAAGTTATCTTAAACTTATAAGGAAGTAGTCAGGTACATTATACTATTGGTATGTTTAACTTCCATAGATTAATGGAAAACAATGTTAAAAATTTACAATACATACACACTCAAAATGCATTATACAATATTTTATTTAAGAGTGAAGCCCAGAACAATTAACTTTTAGCATTGGAACACCAATTAATTATTTAAATAAATGGAGTATCCAAACATCTCTTTCAACACATGCTATGCTCAACAATAAAAACAGGAGTAGCAATAAAAGAAAACTTTTCTGAAGGGAAGGGAAAGTTTGATGAGTTAATTTACAACAGTAAATATATACAGAATAGTAAATACACATACAAAATGAGATGATGTTCACAAAATGCCAGATAAAATAAAAAAGACTGGATAAGTGAAATTATATATCAACCATGTGGACTGTCACTGGAGCTAAAACTTGATGTGACAGCATCAAGGAAGTTTGCGGGGGGCTGTCAGAGGAAGCATCAGGAGATATAGACTGTGACATAAGGCGTGATACTGAGCGCTTGGGTGGTGAGCAGGCTCCCAAAATAAGAGGTTCAGCTGAAGCTAGAGTTTCAGAGTCATCATGTGGCGTCATAGTGGAATAACCATGATCGCTGTCACCACCTGCAGGTCTCTTATAACCAGTGTTTACACGATATGGTGAAATAGGTGTTATACCATCAATGTGTAAAATTTGGTTACTGTGACCTGAAAGTAATAATCAAAAGCATTAGTTTTGCAATTTAAAAAAAAATGAGGAGACCAAAATAAGTAAGACAAATTATTTACCTTGAATAGCACTATCTAAAATATCCCCATCATCTGGTTCATTATCTAGTTGTGACATTCGAACTCCTGTATCAGGCCCTGAGCTGAGGTAGGCATGAGCCAGTCCATGGGTTTGGGCCCCATTGCTATGCTGCCGATAACAATAGAGCATGAGGACAAAAGCTAATCCTAGGAAAAAACCAAGAGTGCCCCCTGCAACAGGCCCCATAGTAGGAGTGCTTGGTAACATTCCAGATCCAGAAGGCTGCAAACCTGTTAAGTAAAAGATTAACAAACATTTAGATTATGATGTGAGATTAGTTAGACATGGAAACAAATTTAATAGGTGTCTCCTTACTCATTGAGCTTTCCCCATATGGTGTTCCCGCATTTCTTACACCATTAAAACACTTTAGAAATTGTGTACAGAATGGAACTTCTAAGGGTATTTCCCCATCACTGCTGAGTTGACACCACTCACAACCAAGCACACCTCGACATTCACTGCAAAGAGTACAATCACAAAATGTAATTAAAAATATTTTAAGAGCATAAAACAAGTTCTATCTTCAAAACAATAAGGAAAACAGCATGCTCCTTTTTGGGATTCAAACTAACCTGTGAGACTGAAATGATTCACAGTTGACATTGACTGAGGGACAAATAGGCATATTGCTGACAGAATTAGAAACATACACAGGGGGACGTTGAGTTTCTGGGAAATTGGAACAGCTTGGATTGCTTGCCTCTGCTGCCTGTAAGTCGCCAGTACAATAATTGATGCCTAATGGACACTCACAGGGACATTCACATTCTGTCTGTTCCACACGGGCACAATTAAGACAATTTCTGTCCTCCTGTGGTATTTGAAAAAAAAGCATGTTATTTTCAGCTGAGAAAATTATAAATTATAAAATCAAACTAATTAAAGAAGTTTTGCATACCGTGCTACAGGGACAGAAAGCTGTTGTGACATCACAAGTCTGATTGACTACTCCAAGAAACACATTGGTACCTGACAGGGCAATGACCTGGTACTGAACACAGTGCTCACCATGAACCAGGTTGGTCAAGATTCCTGAAACACTAGTATTAAACTGATAGAAGCGTTGCATGGTGCGGTCAGAGAAATTATTGCATACTCTTTTTGTCACAAAGCCCTTGTGACTGAGGATGTCATGGGCTAACAATGATTCTTTGTGGGTAATATGTTGCTGTTCCAGAGGTTGCCTTCCACTGGTCTCTGTCAAACTTGGATGTGCAATCAAATAACCCTTGTCATCCATCAAAAAGCACTTGATGTTTTTTTCTTCACAAAATGGCATAGTGTCAAGCAGAAGTTTGTACAGGTAGCCCATTGTGAAATCAACTCCAATAACTGCCACAATAGCGTCATTTGAGCTGTGTAAGGAAGCTTGCCGCCCCTCATATATGGTATGGCTCAGAGTAACAATATAACCAGCACCCCCAACATCTAAATAAGGTGCGGTCAAGACAACACGTCCAGGAAACTCCATGGCTCTGGTGTACCAATGACGACGTGTTGGATCAAAGCTATCTTCAATTGGAGAGCTTGGGTAGGAAACAAGAACACCACTGGGAGTTGCAACATAACTAGAAAATAAAGATAAAATGTAGTTTAATTATAATTACAGTACCAAGCAGCTGGTTTATTAACACATTGATGTTAACACATACCGCCGAACGGTATATTTTCTCAGCTTTCCTCTGAGCTGTTGCTGTTTCCAGTGCTGAATGACTCCTGAAACAGCACCTACATCATCTCTTACTCCAGGTTTCAAACCTGGATTAGTTAGCACCCGAGACTGATCATGGAGATAGGCCATATAATTTTCAATTATTTGGGAAGACTGAGCATTGGCCCCCTCCAAATAATTATAGGGGGACTGAAAACATGAGGCTGAGAGATAAACAGAACCAACATCTAAAAAGAAAACAAGTATTAATAATTAAAAAGTTTAAGACTTATTAAGAGATTATTTACAGTAGCAGCACAAACCAAAAGAAGCAGGGAGCCTCAGATGTCGGCATGTGGAATATTTATCAAGATGTTGAAATTTGTGGTAAACAATGTTCATATCATGGTGCAGGGGGACGGATTGAAGATAAGATGGTGGTTGACCAGCTTCTTGCATAGTAGAGACCACAACAGCAATGTAAGGACTAGATTTCAGATGTCTCCAGGTGTAAGAATACTACAAAATGAATGAGCTCAATGATAAGCAGAAGAATAAATACTTTTAGTGAAAACAAAATGGTCGGTGTAAGGATTACTCACAGAGGTACTGACAAGATGCCCTTGAGAAGATGTTTCTGTAGTTATAACTTTATTTCCACTAGTTTCATTAAGAATTTTTTCCCGAACAGAATCAAAACCAGGTTTGTTTTCAAGATATTTTATGTCTGTTGCCATTGGCTGTTCATAGGCAAAAGTAGGCCTGGATAATGATGGATGCATTAAAGTATAACCTGAAAGAAATATTTCGGGTAAATGTTCCTCCAGGAAAGCTCTAAATGGAAACAAAACTGATTAAATGCTGTTTTTACCCTCTTTGTTTATGAAAAAGGCATATGATTTTGCATATGTGTTAAAATAAGTAATATTTTCAACAACCTCACTAAGAGATAAATCAATTCCAACAACACCAACGATGCGGCCAGAAACTTCACAAGGTTGGGCAATACTAAGTACCATTGCTGCAAATTTAAAAAAAAAAAAAAACTTTCAGTAATACTGTAAAACCAAGGACCTTACTTCACTGAATCAAATCAAAAATTTACCTTTGCTAACTGAATCAAAATCTGGAAGGAAAAATAGAGGAGCAGTCTTGTGCCCTGAAACTGGCAAACCAGAAAGAAGTTGTCCAACCATTGGTCCAAGATTTGAAGTAGTATTAGCAGATACTAGAACACCAGGTGAAACTTTTGTGTGTCTTAAAATTGAAATATTGTACTTGCTGAAATTTTGGCTTGCAACATCCTGCAGAAAATGCTTCTCAAGCATTAAAGGCTTTCCATCTGAAATTAACCAGGAGTTAGTGTTGCTACACCTAGTTGCATGACAGAATAAATGTTTTCATTAACTCACCATCAATAAGCGCACAGGTGTTAATAATAACATCATGGGGTGTAGCCTCCCTTCCCTCAGCTATAGTTTGAAGAACAGTCTTTAATTCAGTCAAAGAGGACAAGAGTCCTCGACTAAGATACACAACCAAGATTGGAGCAGTGGCATTGTGGGGTACAGAATTGGCTATGATCTCGAAAACATTCTTAAATCCCAGAGAGTGATTTGTAGGTCCCTTGGACCTTGTCAAACCATCAATATATCGCAGCAAGTGATATTTAGTTTCGTGAGTAGCCAAAGGAAGTGAGTGCTGAGAACATCCATCATTCATGGGAAGTAAAGCATCTTCAGCCAAACCAATTAATCCAACATGATCATGATGTGAAAGGGTCTCTATGACACTGCGAGCAAGAACCTTAGCCAGTTCTAGCTGTGTTACACTCACTGACCGCCCATAATCAATCATGATGATAACTCTCTTGGTATCTGGAGAAGTAGTAGCTAAGAAAATACTCCTGTTGGCAAAGGTAGAAATTATTCATAGTAGAACTATAGGACACTAACAGATTTAAAAGAAATGAACTGTTTTTTGCCTTTATACCTTAAGCGAGTTTCATCAAATGTATTGCATGGCATATCCTGAAGAAGATGATCGCTGCTGCTGGAGAATCCAGTACCAGCCATAAGATATTGTAATTTTAATGATGGAGCTTGTCTTGAGTTTTGAACAAAAACTGAAAAATAGGTTGTATTAGATAACTTTAGACTGATTCCCACTGACAGAAGAACAAGACAACAACGTACCACTAGTTAAATTGAATCCATGTCGAGGGCCAGGATGGCCAAGCCTTCTCAGAGGTCTAGCAAATCTAACATCATAATATTCATCTCTTAATGAATTAATGAAGCATGGATGGGCTGCAGAAGGCAACTGAGAGGGGCCCATGACTCGCTCATGAATTGCATTTTCCACTGCACTGCGAGTTTTTGTCAAAAGATTTAAATTCTCTTGCAATTTCCTGTCAATACTTAACGCAATTTTTTCAACTCTCTTTTCATCATTACTTTTGCTAGGTTCAAAATCAAGGTTATCATATATTTCTTGTAAGACAGTAACTCCCAATTCTTTATTGCAAACATCTCTTAAACGAGACGCAATGTTAGGAGCTACGTCTTGAAGCAGCAATCCATCAATTGAGCTTGGAGAGACTTCTTTCACATTGTCGAGGTTAAAATCTACATGCACTTCTGGAGCTACTTGAGGGTTCACTTCAAATTTGGAGCTCGGATATGAAAACAGATTTGTGCCATTGCTCAACACAAGACTGTAAGAACCAGAAGACGCTTCCACAAGGCAAAACAAAACAGCACAGGATATAACGTGCTGCCAACGCCAGCGCCGGTCCATCTTGCAGGTCAGCAAGAGATATGGACCCCAAAAGACAACATTACATGATGAAATCTGGAGATTATCCAGAGACACTAGAGGTTAGAAAGGTGCTTGTTAAATTTTCGACACACACCATTTCAGACATTTCTAGCACTTCCATTAAAGCGAAACTGGCGCAACCGCGATGGACACATTGCCGATTGAAAATTTGTGTTGAGAGAGAGGCTGCTCAGATTTCTGAGAAAATTCAAATTGTAAACAAATAGCAGCATCCAGGCCTTCAAAGTCGAGGTCCAAGTCCACATTCAAATACAGCGCCGACGTAAACATTCCGATTCAGAATCAGCATTCCGTCAGAGACACGCTGAGAGGCTAGACGCTTGGAGTATGAGAAGTTCAGGATGAGGTTAGTGATGCCCAGTGCTGACCGCTGACCGCTGACCTACGCAGTGCGCGCTGTGGAGCGGGCGGGCACTGCCCACGCACGGACGGGTGAAACAGTGACATGGGCAGGGCTTGTTGCCTGTCGCCAAACAAATCAACGAATAAATGTCTCGTATTTTCCCCAGGGGTTATCGTCAAGTTGGCGTTGATAGGAGCGACAAGGAGAAACCGTGTTAAGGTCGTTAAGGTGGACTAGTGTACGGAGGGCTACCACATGTTCTCAAGTTCATCAGGACTTGTTTCCAAATTTGCTACACTAAGCGCCGCCTCCGTAGTTGAGTGCTGGAGTTAGAGACCCACAGATCCACCGGAACCGAGAAAAGGACCAAACCGGCGTGATCGGGTCGTTTTGGCCACGTTCGAAGTTCGAACAGCGAACGAAGTGGAAGCGCAACGCCACGGCCAGGTTGCGTCCGTTCCGTTTCGGCCAATGAAAGGGAAGGGAGAAGAGAGAGGGCCGGAGGCAGGAGGCAGAGCTCGGGCCGGGCCAGAGGTCCAGTCCGGAGCCTGGAGCCGCGCTGGAGCTGGAGGAGCCTCAGCCTCGCCGGAGCCCCACCGGCCGGACCAGGCCAACCCGGGCTACTTATCAACTTTATAGCCTTGTTGCCGGCAGCATGGCCGCCGTGCCGCGCCATGCCACGCCACCACGGCTCGTTTTTATGCCCAGGGACTTTCCATTTAGCCCTTTGCATTCCCCCTTCGCAAGTGCCCACTCCCCCGCACACCCGGAGGTGGAGGAGAAGGAGAAGGAGGAGGAGGAGGAGGAGGAGGAGGAGGAGGAGGAGGGGGAGGAGGAGGAGGGGGAGGAGGAGGAGGAGGAGGAGGAGGAGGAGGAGGAGGAGGAGGAGGAGGAGGAGGAGGAGGAGGAGGAGGAGGAGGAGGGAGGGGAGCAGAGGCAAGGCACTCCAACGCTCCAACCCTCGCTCAATCCGGCCTCCTCCACCTCTACTCTTAATTACAGCCCCCCCCCCCTCCCCCTCCCCCCGGCGGGCCCCCAATCGTGGGGCGGTGGTGATTGGCTGGCCTTACGACACAAGGCACGGCACCGAGCAGGAGCGGCCGCCCCGGCCCGGCCTGCCCCGAGATGTATTCTCCGATACCCGTCCGAGAGTTGCGTTGCGATACCTCGTGTGGTGCGGTGCAGCGCGGCGGGGTGGGAGGTGTACTACACTTCCAACGATTTTTACCCTGCTGCGTACACCTCAAGTCATATGAGAAATGAGAAACGCACCAAAAGAACGGCGGCGTGCTAGAGCACGGTCGCAGGCGGTTCGGGCCGGGCGGCGCCTCCGGGTGCTCCGGGGCGGAGAACGCGCCGTCGCGTCGCCGTCGGCCGAGTTTATATATAGCCGCGGCGGGCGCGGGAGGGGCCGGGCCGGGCACACGCTAGGTACCGGCCTGACCCGTACGTCCAGGCAGCACAGTGCGAGTACATCCAGCGAGTACGGACTTATCTGTTTTACGCGCCTACTCCGCGCTCTCGATGGTCATTATCGCCCCTCGCGGGCACGTGGCGCGGCGGGGCCGGGGGGGGGGTCTCTGGGCGACCAAGGGAGGACCGAATCAGAACGGGTCGGTGCTCTCCTGATCACCGATTCCGGACCATCCTGTGAACGCGGCCGGCAGCCGGGCGAGCAGGGCGTGGCAGCAGCAGCGGCGCGGTCCGGCCCGGCCTCGGGTCGACCAGGTACCCGCCAGGCTGGCGGCCAGGGGCCAGGTACCAGGTAGGGTCCAGGTCCATCCAGCCTGGCAGCGCGGCCCGGCCCGGCCAGCGCAGCTCCACCTCAGACCGGTTATGTTAATACCCGAGAGTGGCGTGGCGCGGCGTGGCGGGGTGGGGCGCGGTGCGGCGCGGCGCAGTGAGCAGGCCGGCCTGGGTGAGTCTCTCCTGGACCGTCCGCAGCTGCCGGTACCCGCCGACATGAGCCCGACGGGGTGGGGTGTGGCGGGGCGGGGCGGGGCGGGGCGCTGGGTCGGTACTCCAGCTCGGCATCGGCAGGACGGGGCGAGACGGCCCTGGTGTCGAAAATGAGCTCCGAGGTTGGCCCACCGTGCATGCATGAAAAGGAACGGGATCGGGGCAGCGAGAGAGAGACAGAGAGAAAGGAGAAAGAGAGGGGGTGAGAGAAAAGGGGAGAGGGAGGGGGGAAGGGAGCCGAGAGGTCAAGAGGGGGAGGAGTGTAGAGGGGGTTGGACAATAGCGGGATCCCGAGGCGACAGAGGCAGGAGGGCGGCCTGGCCCGGCCCGGGCGGCGCACAGGCAGGCAGGCGCGACTTTCTCCCCGCACGACGGTATCGTAATGTGTCGCGACACGGCGTGCATGGCGCGGCGTTCCAATTTAAGGCGGATCACATTATTGAGAAAGACGATGCTGGTCTGGCCTGACCCGGTGCTGGAGGGGGTGGGGCCCACGGCAGGGGCGCCTGTCCTGGCGGGGCGCGGCGGGGCTTACCGGCCGACAATGCCACGTCTTGGCGCCCGCCGCGCCGCGCCGCGCCACGCTGTGCGCCCCACTCCCCTGGCCGGGACGCGTGGGCGTGCGGACAGGACACGGCCGGGCCGGGACGCGCCCGCGCCCCTCCACGCCGAGGCCGAGGTGCGCCGCATGTGCGCCGCGCTCTCCTGGACCGTTCATCTCTGTTCTCTCCGCCTCCTTCCCGTAATGCTCGACAAATCCTCCGAACAGTCCTGCCTGTGAGGGATGGAATTCCTCGCGCGAGAAACTCCTGCCGGCGCGCCGCCCCGCCACGCCCCACCGGTGCCCTGCCCGCGCAGCGCCTAACCTCGCCTAACGCTAACGATAGCCGCGGTCACGTGCGGTCCTCGACGGTCCTAGCATTACGTAAGTCCCGGACCGGAACGGGGCCCAGTGCGCTGCGCGGAGGGAGCGCGAGTGGAAGGAACCTTGCCCAAGAAGGAAGTCGGATCGGACCGCGGACGGGGCGGGGCGGGCAGGAAGCGGGCCACGGGGTCACCCCTAGCCGTAAGGTCATCAGTCTGCCCTGCCCTGCCCCGTCGGCTCCGGGCTCCGGCACCCCCGGAGACACGCACGCAGCGCGCAGCGTCCCGGAGGCTGGGCCCGGAGCCTGGAGCCGGAGCTGCTCTGCCGGAGCCGCATTGCGTGAGCGGTCCTGGAGCTGCGCGGCGCGGCGCGGGGCGGCGCGGGGCGGCGCGGCGGCCCCATTCATGCCACTGGCGCATGTCATGTCACCCCTGCCTCCGATGGCACGTCACGTCACGCCTGCCCGCCGGGCGGGCGCAGGCCGCGCGACGCCAGAGCGTTCATTCATTACTCATGTCGGTGGGCGGGCCGGGGTGGGAGTCCGGGCCAATTACAAGCGGGGGGAAAACCGGCAAGAGAATCTGCAACTTCTTGGTGAGAAACGCATCGAGTATAGGGTACGTGACAGGCGAGGCGGCGCTCCCCCATCGCCGTGTGGGTGGACTGTACCGCACGCGGGGGTGCGGGAGGGTTGCCTACCCGCTCGACGCGCAAGGCGCTGTGGCGAGCGGCGGTAGGCGTGCCAGCCCGCCGGTGGATCGATGCTGTCTCCCCAGAAGCAGAACGAGAAGGTAGCCCACCCTGCCCTGCCCCGCTGCCCGGGGCCCTCCAGCCGCCCTACATTCCTTACATCTCCGGAAGTCAGACCGCGCACCGCGCCCGCCGCGGCCCAGCCCGGCCCTCACCTCGCACTGGCACCATTCCGGAGCAGAGTCCATCGCAGAGCATTCCACCATAATGCAACGCCCATGGCAGCGTGAGCGTTCTCCGCCGGGCTTCTTGTCAGTCCTGAAGTCGTCCTCGCCTCGCCTCGCCCTGATAGCCGCCATGGCGAGCCGGGCGTGAGTTCCCCAGGCGGGGCCCCTGCTCTGGGCGGCCCTGCCCTGCCCGGCTGGGTGGCTCTTGTGTTTTATCGGAGGTGCCGTTTAATGACGGGAGCACATTCCTCCCGAGTAGATAATCGAGCGACCCTACCCGGCGAGGCGGGGCGAGGCTGCTCATGACGCTGCCCATGGCAGGCAAGGGCGCAGCGCAGCGCTCGTGAGCAGAGCCACGTCAGGCGACTCCTCATGGACGCCCATGAGCGACAGGCGTAGCGCTGGCGCGGCGTGGCGTGGCGGCGCGTAGCGGACGGGACGGGACGGGACGGGTCGCCTCCGTCCTTGGCACGTCGATGCACGCGCCTCGCTCCGCCTTGCTCTAGCGCAGCAGCAGTACGTTGTACGTAGTACTCCCCGCCGGTCAAGTGTGAGGCACTCCAAGTACCGCGCTGTGTATGTGAGCGGCGCGCGGCGCGGCGCTCCTCGTAGCGGGAGAGCGGTGAGCGGCGTGCTGGGGGCGGGGAGTGCGAGGCCCGATGCCGCCCGTCGACGCGGCGAGCGAATCGTTAGACTACTATTTGCGCATGAGCACCATCTTGTAAGGTGCGGGACGCGCCTGCGTGGAGCCACGTGTTCCACGTGTGAGGGTGAGGCGAGGCGGCGCTGCGGAGCCCCTCCGGGGTCGGGGCAGGGGAGGAGGGGCGCATCTCAAGCCGGAATACCTTGACCCCTCTCCGCGGCGGGGCGGGGCGGGGCCTAGGCCCCTCTCCTCCGGGCCGGGCTGTCTACGGACCCGTAGTCCAGGGGCGGCCCCGCTCTGCCCCGCGCCCGCCGCGCTCGAAATAGAGCAGCCTTCCTCCAGACTCCAGAGAGGACCGCGCCACGCTGGAGCTGGAGAAAGGCCCCTGAGCGTCGGCGTTTGAACCCGTACCGCGCGCACCGCACACGGCGGCCGCGCCGCGCCGCGCACGGCCCCGGCCCGGAGATTTGAACTGTGCCGATTGGCTGGCGAACACCCAGCCGCCGCCCCGCCCCGCCCCGCCCCGCCCCACCGTCCCCGCCCGCCTGGCGGCGTCATGGCGCGGAACACGGCCCGACCGAAGTGCCCTTTGGGCGACCTTGGTGGCTGGAGCTTGGAGACGGGCCAACATGGACCAGTCCGGCCAGGCCAGGCCAGGCCAGCCCGGGCCCGGCCACAGCCCGATCCCGCTCCCGCTTTCCTCCTCCCGCCACTTACCTCGCGTCGCCCCTGCTCCCTGCTCCCTGCTCCCTGCTCCCTGCTCCCTGCTCCCTGCTCCCTGCTCCCTGCTCCCTGCTCCCTGCTCCCTGCTCCCTGTGTGGCTGAGTACGGCCCGGGCAACAACATATCGAAAGCATACTAAATTTTTTAAGCTTAAACTAGCCAGGCAAGCCTTCGGCTTGAATGCTGAGCTCAATCCCGCCTTAAAGTTAAAAATTACGTACGTGCTCTGCAAGTGAAAGGGTGGCGTGAAAACATGGAAAATTTTTGCGACAGTAAACCTCCCGAAGGAGGTTGCGGTTCCCGCCAGGCACAGGGCTTTTACCCCCCGTGGCAGCCAGCTACTTCGGTGTTCTTATGGGAACCGGTGCTTTTCTGACTGCGATCCTGTCGCGCAATTCGACAGATTTGATCCCCGTACTGCCAGATTTAGTCGTACGGTGGTTAACCGAACTGCCCTGTCCCCAGAGCATGGAAACGCTATTTTTGGAGCCAGATTCTAGGACTTATGACCCCACGACCGACCACCAGTCGTGGGCATGAGACGGAACTTCCTGGCAACCCGCTGTCGCTACCAGTGAAGAACCTACCTGGGTTTGAACCAGGCCCCATGTGCCGAGTCTCACAGACACCCCACGGCTTTCGCGGCACGAAGACCACTAGACCGTCGGCGATTCCACGAGGGAGCTCGGTTGAAATGGGGGGTTTGAATTCCACTCCAAGTTGTCTTCAGAAAAATTAAATTTTTTGCTAAGATTCGAACCTTCGTTCTGCCACTCTCCGGGTGGTCACTATGCCGGCACGGCTACGTCGCCACGGTACGAGATGCTGGACCACTAGGAGGCATGCTGCGCGAGAAGCCAGTCACCGAAGAAACGAACCCGGTGTCATCAGCACGCCTGATCTCCGTGCGCTGCTAGGCCGGCCGCGTAGCGTCATTGGTATGGACACAGCTCATAGCACCAGGTGGGCAGTGGTTCAAATACCGCGTATGCCTTTTTTAATATACTTTTTTGCTGACGACCAATTGTTCTTTCGAGCTATACCGTCGTTGTGACTTGGGGAACTGCAAAAAGCACAGCAACTGACTAAAAACCATGGTATCGACACTTCTCATAGCACCAGGTGGGCAGTGGTTCGAATGCCGGTCATATTTGCTTTATGTTTTTTCGTCAGTACGTAATTTTTTAAAGTTTAAGCTTGGCTGGACTGGGCTGGGCCGCTGCTCGCGCTCCAATTAATCAGAGCCCTCGCCCCGCCCCGCCCCGCCCCGCCCCGCCCCGCCCCGCCCCGCCCCGCCCCCCCGCCCCGCCCCGCCAAGCCCCGTCCGCACTCACTCCGCCGTAATGATAAGGCGGAGACTCATCGTCCAAAGTGTCGCGTCATGATCGAGCGGAGCGTAGCGCCCGGGGATGGGAAACTCATGGCCCTGTCTGCTAGGAGCGGAGTCGTGTCGTGCGCTACACGGGAAAGACACGTGTGGGTTTAAAATGTTTTTTTCCCGCCCGAAAGGAAAGGAGAGTAAACGTTCAGGGGATAACTGAGCTCCTTTCTTGTGACGCGGCCCCGTCCCGGGCCGGCCCGCGCCAGGGACTTCCCCTCCCCGCCCCGCCCCGCCCCGCCCCGGCTCGTCCCGTCCCGGTAGCGGCCGCGGCACGACGCGCGCAGCGCCACCGCGCCTTTCACCAAAACGTTCATAGACACCTTTGCGAACTGATCTTGCCTGGTGTTTGATCCGCTCCCAATCATGGAGAAGGGGGAGGGGGGGCTGCTCCCCGAGCCGCGACATTCCGCGCTCGGCAATTGTCCGCGCAGATCAGTTCTTGTATGATCTACTGCACGCAAAGGGGTCCATTTCCTGATCATAATAAAATCGCGACGAAAGGCAATAAAAACAGGCGTGTTCCCGAGGTTCGCCGCAGTTCGCTGACTATAAGCGAAAGCTCGGGTTCAAGATTAAGTTCATGTTAGTCTCGTCCCTGACACTAAACAAAGCAACGTCATGGGGCCGTGCCGAGTATGTACGCGCCAGGCTCGGCCGCAGCTATAGTGACACGACTTGATATGCAGGCCAGGTGATAGGCGACAAGGCGACATGGGCAGCTCCACTCTCGTCAGCTCAGCACATTGCGCGGAGCGAATCTCAACCTCCGCCCCGCCCCGCCCCGCCCCGCCACGCCGCGCCACGCCCCGCCACGCCCCGCCTAGACGGGCCGTCCCGGCTGACGCACGTACGCGTGTTGGACGCCCCCCGGTGTCCTCTCTCTCTCTCTCTCTCCCTCCCTCTCTCTTTCCCCTCTCATCCTCCAGCCATCCTCGTTGGCGCCACATGTCTTGCTCCGGCGATCAAGCGTCTTGATAAATACAAAAGTTTATTATTCAGATTTGCCGAAGTGCTCGAAAAAGAAACAACAAACTGCAACGCCATCAAGACCTTGATAGGCTCGGCGCTGGCCGTGGCAGCAGGAGCTTCCCCGCCCCCGCGCCCCCCGTGCCGCGCCCCTACTACGCCTTCGCTACTCGAGGCTGGAGGCCCGGCGCGGCGGGGCGGGGCGGGGCGGGGTCGCACGGCGAGAGAAGCGCTGTTCATGCATGTATTTTTAGCGGTGCTCGAATGGTCGGGCGCACTGCTGCGCTGCGCCGCGCTGCGCTAGAGCTGAAGTGCAAGCTGTGCAACATGACTGGCTGGCACGCGGGGCTCTGCGCGGGGCCGAGCTACACTGAGCTACACGTCGCCAGAGTCACGCTCGGCTCTGCCGCGACGGAACGCGGCGCTCGCCAGACGGGCCCCGAGCCGCGCAGGGGCAGTACCGGGTTCAAATACCCGTCCGGGTGCGTGGCAAATTTATCCGTTCGTGCAAAGCTCGCGGCCATTTGGCGCGCTCGGCCCGTGTCCCGTCCCGGGCTGCGGCGCGGGCCAATCCCGGCGCGGCGTCCGCCCCCGGGCCGCCGCCATTGGCCCGCCACCGGCGTTACGCTCTGCCGCGCCGCCGCCCCGGCCAACAGGCGGCCCGGCCCGGCCCGGGCGCGAGCGTGCCGGGTCACGGGCGTCACGCTCTGCCGCGTGCCGGCCGGTCACGCTAGGCACCTACACTGTGGGGAGAACGTAACGTCTTGACCCGGCCCGGCCCGGCCCGGCCCGGGCGAGGGCGTGGCCGGCGGGGCCGGGGCGCGACGGACCAGAGGGTAGGCCAGCCCGTCCCGCCCCGCCCCCGCCGCCCGTCTAGGCGAGTACTCTAATCCGGCCGCGTCCGAGGATACGAACGACAGCGAAGGGGCTGTCCCCGAAATGCAGGGGCCGTGCGGGGCGGGCGCGGGCGCGCGCTCGAGGCCCCGGGCCGGGCCGGGCCGGGTCGGGTCGGGCCGACCGGGTTCGCTGACCCCACCTTGACGTGGACGACCCCGCTTGGCGGCCCCGCATGCACCGACGAGAAAATTGGCTACAGTTTGAAATCGGAATTCGTTTAAGAATAATGACAGCTTGTGGGTACACGGCTTATGTCGCAAAAATTTGAAAATTAATAACAATAAAAAAGATGCACGGGTGAGTGTACGTTAAGAGGCCGAACTGTTCAGGAATTTTTTTTCAGGGTGCACGTAACGGCCAGGGCGGGTCGGGTCGGGCGATCGGTCGGTCTGGCGGTTGGTCCGGGCCGGGCTGGGCCGCACCGCGCGCCTAGGGGCCTTTTAGAAGTGGGACAAGCAGGTGCAAATGTAATGCACAAGGCGCCAGATTCGGGAATAAGAGATGTTGAGTGGCAAAGCCGCTGGGTTTGGCCCGGTGCGGCCTGGCGCGCCCCAGGCCGGCAGTTTCATGGTTGAGAATCTCAACTTGAGATGGTCGAGCCAGGCTGGCTGTTGTCCAACAATTAATACGCTCCGAAAAAGCGGATAGTAGGGACTAAACAACGCTTAAAATTTCCCGACATTTAATTTATCTCTAATTGTCCCCCACCCACCCCGCATGGAGCCCTCCATCTGAGACTCGACCAGTTTTCAGAGTGAAGAGGGGGGAGGGGGATCCCGGAGTTCTAGAGGGATCGGGTTCTATCCGGTGTATTCCTGTTAAAATCACGCCGACGACCACCCGTGTGAATACTAAGTTTAGAAGACGTCTTAATGTCAAACATAGGTGTATGAGTCCTACACATCTGATTCTCAGCCAGATTCAGCAAACGGTTCTCCTGCTGCCTCCGGCAACCACGTATAACCACAACTCTTAAGCAAGGTACCTTTTAGGAGAAAAATCCTGGGTTTAAACGCACTTGCCACCTGCGAAACTCGGCGCCACGGCTGGAACTGGTCAAACCCAAACGGTCTGATCCAGATCCGGGTCCTCGCCCGCGGCAGCCCCGCCGGGCCGGGCCGGGCCGGGCCGAGCCGGGCAGGTCTGCGGTCTAAGAATACCGGCGCCGCGTACCTCACGGCTCATTTTGGCCGTCCGATCAACCTTATAATTTCCCATCAGGCAGCAGGCCGGCGCGGCGGGACTCTGGACCGGCACGGCCGCCCGCCACGACTTTCGCAAACAGAGAGCGCCCCCCCCCCCCCCCTCGCAGCGCCGATCGCAGATCGATGGTTGTGGACTGTATCGATCGATCAGATCGGCACTTCCGGAGTCGTGACGGGGAGGAGTACGACCACGACGAGGTGCTTGTTGTGCTGCGTGGCACCTCCTCGGTGCGGCGGGCTGCCCGCAGCGCAGCTCCTCCCGCATGTGGGGAAGGGAGCTGCCCCCCCCCCTCGACCAGTCCTCTCCTCTACGACCAGCGCCTCGTCGGCCCGTCCGGAGTCCTGCCCGGCCCGGCCCGGCCAGGCCCGGAGGAACGAGGCGGGGCGGGAGGGGCGGAGGGCCTAACCGATGCCCGGCGATGCCCCCCTGCCCGGCCCCGCCCGGCTTAGGCCCTTGTGTGCCCCTGGACGCCCCTCACCGGGGGCCGACCGTAAGCGGGATGACAACGTGGCCACGAGCCGAGCGGGCGCAGGGGCGGTCCGCGAGCGCGATGCGGTGATAGCCCGGCCCCCTCCCTCGCCCGCCCCTGCCGCCACCGTGCGTCAGGACGCTGCGTGCATTGAGGTCCCCGCGGAGCAGACGAAATGAGGAATTCTAAAACTGAACTTGCAATCAACGAAATAAAATCAACACAAATTGGAGGCCAGGAGAGAAAATAAATCAAAGTAAATTACGGGGCTATAACTTTCCACATCGGCGGGGGGCGGCGGGCACGGGTGCTGCTATGCGCTGATTGGATGACCCCCTGCCCCTGCCCCTTCACGAGCTCAACTCCCGCCAGCTCCCGCGCCAAAACGTTCACACTTCTAGACTTCTGATTTTCACCAGGAATTTTCTGCGAATGAGATTTTGGCGGGAGTTCTGTCCTGGATCGCGCTTGCTCCGCGTGGCGGGGCCCGGGCCCGGGGCGGGGTGGGGTCCGGGGAGTAGCCGGCGGCGGCGGCATGGCGGCATGGCGGCGCGCCCCGCCGGCCTGGCCGGTCCAGCCCAGTCTCCGGGGCCCCGCGCCCCGCCACGCCGCGCCACGCCACCCGGCCAGGATACAATAAATAAAATCTGTCTGTCGAAACAAGCCCAGCCCAGCCCAGCCCTGCCCTACCCTGCCCAACCAGCCAGCCAGCCAGCCTCCAGTTCGCTATGGCCACTTCGCCCCGCCACCGCGCCGCCGCGCCGGGTCCAGAGGGGCCCGAGTGGCGGTCCTGTCCGGGCGTGGAGGGGCGGGGCGGGGCGGGGCGGCCGATGCGACCAGACCTGTGCGGGGGCCGCGGGGCACTCGCCCTGCCCGGGCTTTGGAGTGGACCTGCTCCCGGGGACCGTCCTGAAATGTCCGCACCCCCGGGCAGGACGGCAGCCCTGCCCCGCGGTGATGTTGTGTCTCCGCCCCACCCCGCCCCGCCCCGCCCCGCCCCGCCCCGCCCCGCCCCGCCTGTCACACAGCGGACATGTCGGCCCGATGAGGGCAGCCGGACCGGCACGTCATCCACTCCAAGTTATAGGGAAAGAAGGTGGAGCAGGCGTTCGAGAATCTGTCACTCCGAGGAGGCTCTCCCTCCCGAAAGGAGCGCCCCACCTCATCAAACAAGCTTTCACAAGTACACCGTCGAAAATCGAGCCGCCCGTATACATTCAGAGGGAGGGGGACTCGTCCACATTCGTTGCACAGAGCAGGGGGAGGGTGGCCCGCTGCCCCGGGGCTCGACCCCACCGCCCCCTCCCATTCATTCTGTCCTCCACCCCCTCCGGTTTGATGCACCCCTCCCCCTCAGAGTGCGTTGCACCTGTGCGTCTTTATCATAAATCTCGAGTTCTGTCTCCTCTGGGAGGGACAGAATCGATTTTCGGCGGCCCCCTCTGGCTGCTGGGCAGGCTGGGGTCCTGACTTTTGGCATCGGAGGGGGAGCGGGGAGCAGCGTGGGGACGGGGTGGTGGCGGCCCTCCCTCCCCGTGGGAGCGACGGCGGCGAGGTGCGCGCCGCGTAGCGCGGCCAGGTGGAGGAGGAGGAGGGAGGCCATGATAAGTAGGCAAGATTGATCGCGCTACAGTATCGACGCCTGCCTACTGAAATAGGCAAGGAAGTGGTATACCCCTCGTGGAGAGTTTGCCGCGAAGGCAGACGGCGCCCACTTCACACAGGTGAGCCGTAGGCGACATTTTGCCTACTTAATCTGGCAGCACTGGGTGCGGGCCGCAGCGCACCGCACAGGCAAGAGACCGCAGAGCAGTGGTTTGCAGACCTGCGGACCACGCGGTTCAACGACGAGAAGGACATGCGGCTGGATGTCCAGGTCGAAACGGCGGAAAAGAGAAACGAGCGGCGGTGTCGGGTGTCGGGCGGCGCGGTGCGGCGCTGCGCTGCCTGCCGGCCTGGTGCGTGCAAGTGCAGCGCTCAGTGCAGTCGCAAGTGCAGCGTGGGCGGCCCCCTCCCCTCTGCTCGACGCGCCGGTCCGGAGCGCGCGGATGGATTTGTGGCCGTACAGAGCACCCCCTCCGCCTCCCCTCCCCCACCCCCACCTCCTCGCCCACCTGCCGATCCCCCCTATACCTATCACTGGGCGGCATTTTTTTTCTAGGAACCGTAAAACGGTAATTGTCCGAGTTGTTTGGCGCGGACCCCCAAATCCTCCCAAAGCCTCCTTTGGATGCCGTGCTCTGCTCCCCAGCCTCACCTGGTGGAGGGAGGTGGGGGGACGGGGAGGGCCGGGGGGAGGGGAGATGCTGGAACTTTCCGAGAGCGCTTGGCCAGCCCTAGGTAAGCAAGGCAGGCATGCCGGGCCGGGGCCGGCACCAGGGGCCACCGATTGGGGTCTCCCCCGAGTCCCCTCCTGTTCTTTGCCGTTTTCCCCGCAAGACGTTCTTACCGAGAAAAATGTGTTCTAGATAAAAACGCACATGTAAGTAACTGAGACAAGACACGGATCTCTTCACACAGATATATGTTATACGGTGATATTGTACCTGTTAGTCACTTAGGGTGAATTTTAAAGGGGGTGAATTTTGTGTGTATGTGTGTGTGTGCGCGCTTTCTGGAGTTGACCCGTTTGACAATGCCAAAAAAAGAAAAATAGTCATCAAAACAAAAAAAGAAAACACTCTAAAGGAGGAGGGACACGTCAAGGAAATAACGAGGTGTTCGCCACGCTTGGCACGGTCTCCAGCGTCCAGTCCTAACGAGAGGGAGACTGACAACGCGGGCAAAACGGGCGTGCTTGGTGCGGTGCCAGCGCGGTGCTGGGGCCGGCCGGGCCGGGCCGGGCAGGGCCTGCACTAGAAACCCGAGTCTCGGGACGTCACACACTTTCAGATATGTGTGAATTTACACTGTCACACGACTTAGGCCATTATGGAGTGTGTAAAAATACGACGAAAATAAACACCTGCCTGCTCAAGTTGGTGTGAGAGTGGGAATTCACTCACTTCCGACACTCACACACTTGGTTGGAGCTCACGTAAACTGTCCACCAAAGTTCAGAGTTGTTTTCCTCTCGGAGCACTTGCCTTGGGGGCTGGTCGCCCGCCGCGCCAGCTTTAGTTTCTGCAGGTGGGCGCGACAGGTCGGCGCGGGGCGGGGCGGGGCGGGGCGGGGCGGCACAGGGCGGCCACGGCTAAACACCCCCAAAGTACAGCATTGTCTGTGGCAGGCGGTAATCCCGGCCCCGGCCCGGCCCGCCTGGAGACCAACTACGATAGATAGGCGAGGTCACAGCCCTCCGGCGCGGCGGGGCGCGGCGGGGCGGGGCGGGGCGGGGCGGGGCGGGTGCGCCTCGTGGTCGGCGGGATGGGTCTTCTAGGACAACGGCCGTGATGCCTCTGTGCTCAGCTTTTGAGGAATCGCCTTGGAGCGTGTGAGGGGAAACACCCCGTTTGTTCGCTCTGTAGGATAACTGGAGACCGCACCAGCTTTTATATTTAAATTGAGCCGCATCACATAAGTATAGTGAGCTGTCCACTGGCCTCGAGCTTTCCCCGTGTTGGCTATGCTTTCTTTCTAAAAACCGGAACTTTGACCGCCGCGTAACGCGTTAGGTGGAATGTGGACGAGACGAGGCGGGGCGGGGCGGGGGCGCCCTCACAATAGGCGCGTCGGGTCAAGTGGAGTAAAACTGTCACCGGCGGGGCGGGGCGGGGCGGGGGAGACGCGAGGACAAGCCAGGCGAGACAAACGAAACAAGTGCAAATGCAGGGGCGGGGCGGGGCGGGGCGGCGCGCCGGTGCTGGCCGGTGCCGGTGTGCTGCGGGGTCAGTGTCAGCATCACAGTGCGCACTGCCAAGAGTCTGAGGACTGTCTTTGTTGGCGCGGCCGGGGGGTCACCTCGAACGAATCGAAGTTCGCAAGACGCCAGAGAAGACAATCGTGACGATTCTCGGCTTTTGCATTCTTGTTTGTGTGCTATTTCTGACAATCGAGTTGTCATGTTTTCAGCAGAGTGCGAACCGGCAGACTATGTGCTCATGCAAACGCCACCACGCCGTAAATAAAATTTTCGTCTGCCTTACAACAATTTTTTTTTTTTTTGCAATAATTTCCAAGAGCGTTCGGGAGAGCGAAAAACAATATCCTCCCAGGTATTTACGACAATCGTACACACGAACCGACTTGACATATTGTCTTGACTTGAGAGAACCAGCGTGGTTTGAAAATGGCGTGCTTGTTTAACTTTGGGCGCGAAACACACGTCATTGGTCCCCCCTGAGTGGCGGGGAGGCCGAGGGCCGCTCAGCCTGGGCGTAAAGGACCAGGGCAGGGGCGGGGCAGGGCAGGGCGGGCCGACGCGCCCAGCATCCCGGCCAAAGAAACAACCCGAACCTGGCCTGCAAAACGTATGGCCCAAACGGGCGTTTGTGTTTGTCAAGTCCAATCCTGAGAGCGCCCCGGCCCGGCCCTCCCCATCTCTGCCTCTCTCTGCCGTGCCCTCTCTCTCTCTCTCTCCCTCTCTCTCTCACTCGCACACTCTCTCGCCAGACGGAGCCGGTCCTGGATCGCCCCTCGACGCCACGGGAAACCAAAACGAAAACCGGTATTCGCGCTCGGCTCAGCCCGGGCTGCATTCCAAAGAGTGGCGCTCGGACCTCTCTGTCGCACCCGCCGCGAGGCCCGGCCCGCGCTCGCCCGCGAGAGCGGGAGAGAGAGAGAGCGAGAGGGCACGGCGGAGAGCGAGAGGAGGGCTGGGCGGCGCGGAGGCGGCCCCCGAAAGCCAACACGACGGGCCGGGCCGGGCCGGGCCTCGCTCCTCCGCTCTCCTGTCCGCCCCGCCCCGCCCCGCCCCGGGCCGAAACCTTCCCCTGACCGGGGCCGGCCACATATCACCCGGGAGCGGGGTGGGAATCGTGTGACGGGTACATTATGTGCCCGGCTCGGCTCGGGCCAGCCCGGTTCAGGATGCGGAGAGCAGAAAATACTCGACAATTACTTTCGTATTTTCGTTCTGGCCGCCGGCGCAGCCGCTCCGCAAGGGCGCCTTGCTAGGTAGGCAACCAGCCGGCGCGCGCGCTAAGTGGTGGCCTACCCCGCACGGCTGGTGCAGAGGCCGCGCCGCGCCGCGCCGCGTCGGCGGCCTGGTGAAGGGTGACCAAGAGCCCGTCAAGGCGGGAAACTTGGGAGAGGAGAGGGCGCGGCGGGACGGGACGGGACGGGCCCGGGCCACGCCGTAGTTCCTTGCCATTTCGACGAGGACAGGGCGCTACGCTACGCCACGCTCTGCTCGGTCGGTGTCTGCCAGGTAGGCATGCCAAAGAGAGGAGGAGGGCGAGGAGGCGGAGGAGGAGGGGGAGGGGGGCGTCGAAGGCGGGTGGGAGGAGAGGAGAGGAAAAGAGAATACAAAGGACGAGAACAGGTGAGGTGGGGGAGGGCGGCAGTGGCCGGACAGGTAGCGCGCAGGAGAGGTGGGGGCGGAGGGGGAGGGGAGAAGAGGGGGAGAGGGGTCGGAGTCGTGCGTGGCCTCCCTGCCTCCCCACCCCCACCCCCTCCCTCCGCCGAGCCGCCCCTCCCCTTCCCCGGTGTGCTCCAGCGGGCGTGAGGCTGGCCGTGCGGAGCTCCGCGCGGTGAGGCGGAGAGGTGGTCAGTCTGCCTTGGAGTGCGCCGCCGAGAGGACCTCTCGGAGGAGGTTCGGCCCCGCCCCGGGGAGGAGCGGAGAGGAGAGGAGAGGTGAGGAGTGGAGTGGCCTCCTCCTCCTCCTGCTGCAGGAGCCCAGGACTCGGGTCCAGGACTCTGCCGAGTGGAGTGGTGCGGTCGGTCTCGGTGTTGTGCTGTGGTGTGCCTTCCCCGAGGCCAAGCTGTGCCTGCTCGACCACCAGGGCCCCGGCCCTGACCCCGCCCCGGCAGGAGCCGGCCCAGCTGACACTCCACGCCACACTGTGACCACACTGTGGCCACAGGCCGCGGCGGGCCGACCACGAGGGGACGACGCGACGCAGCCGGCGCAGTGCTAGGTAACAATCCGGGTTGGGAAAGGCGGTGAGTGTATGTGTGTATGGTCCGCGTGTTCGCTCGCGTAGCGCCGGGCCCGTGCACGTGGCACTGCCCAGATGGACAGAAGCCAGCTGCTGCGGGTCGCGCTCGAAATTTCCTCGTCGTAAGCGTTTCCCAATCTGGCCCCGGCCGGGCCGGTTGGAGCGGCTCGAGGCGCGGCGCGGTGCGGCGGGGCGAGGCCGACGGGTCGTGTCTGGGCGGGCCTTGCCTTAAGCGTAAGCAGGCCTACGTGGCGCAGCGAGGTGAGGTGAGCCCGGCCGAGGCCAGGTGAGGTGAGGTGAGGCAACCGCAGCGCCAGGGGAGTTGGCGCCAACCGCCCGGCCCGGGCCAGCCCAGCCCGAGCGACCTCGGCCAAAGCCGTTTGGCGGTCCCCGCCCTGCCCCGCCTCGCCACGCCGCGCTGGCTGGTGCCGGGCCGGCCGGGGCCATCTCCCTCACCTTGCGCCTTTACCTTGGCGGCGGCCCCGCTCCGCCCCGCTCGGCGCCAGCCGCCTCGCCTCGCTTCTCTCTCGCACTCGCTGCGCGCCGCGGCCTCACCTCTCTCTCTCTCTCACGGCCGCGGATCCGTTCGAAAAGCCTTCCGGTGAGGCGCGGGCGTGTGAGTGAGTGTGCATGTGTGAGGGTCGTGTATAGAGGGGGTTGCGAAAGTTCCGTATGGCGCGTTTATTCGTACTTCCGGAGGGAGGGGAGGGAGGGCTCGGGCTGGGCTTTTGTATTCCGATGGCCGTCAGTATCACCCGGCCGGGCCTCCTCGTGCTGGCTGCCCCGCCGCTGTTCAAACATCGCCAGGAGAGTCTAGCACACAGTGCAGAGCCTGGCCTGCGTTAGCCAGCCAGGTGTCCGACCCGACCCCGTCCCGTCCACGTTATCTGCCCGCCGAAACACTGCGCCCCCTGTCTCGCCTGCCCTGGTGTCGCCACCTGGCCACCGCAGGACCACCGCGCCCCACCTGGATTGTGAAACGATTCCCCCTTCTCGGATTATTACGTCTCTCTCTCGTTTATTTTTTTGGTCGGACCGGTTTTTGGTGTGCTCATGGCGACAGGCTCGCTCGCGGCGCGGTCCTCGCGCACGTGGTCGCGGCCTGCCTGGAGCCCTGGACGGGATGGGATGGGGCGGTCCAGCTAGCAACAGCCGTCGCAACGGTTACGCCCAGGCTGGACCTTAGGGAGGGGCGGGGCGCTGGCGGCGTGGTTCACCACTTCCCGCCAGCCGCCCCACCCCTCGGGGCACTGCGCTACTCCACGCCATCGCCTCGTGGGGGTGGGGCAGCTTTGGTCTTTCCCAAGGGGCCCTGCCCGGCCCGGCCCATTGTGATCCGTGTACCTGAGGAGAGGCGGGCCCGAGCCGGGCCGGAGCGGCCGTGGACCGCCCCAGGTAGCGTCCACGTCCGAACCGCCACGGGCTGGGCCCAGCAGCCCGGCGGGGCCGGGCCGCTCTTTCGGACGCGGCCGCCGGAGGTAGGCTGGAATGTCGGATGGAATCTGGAGGGTCGTCTTACCTCTCCGCAGCGGGCGGGGCGGGGGGCGGGGCGGGCGCTTCGAGGAAGGTGTGTAGGTGTTTTCGGGACGGCCGCCTCCCCTCCCCCTACCGCCGGGTCTGTCCCTGCCCCCTCCCTCCCCGGCAGGTAAGGCGGCCACAAAAAGATACATCTGTCAAGTCGCACCGGCATTTGGGATGGGGGAGATTGGTGGGTTGGTGGAGAGGCACTCTTTTGGTTATTAGGGTGCTATTTGGGGGAGGGGGTCGGGGCGGTCCCACACGGGGCCCACCATAAGCCACGTGTTGCCACGAGTACGTTCGTCCCTTCAATCGCCGCCGTTTTCACTGCTTAATATTTTTCTACCGTTCGGGACTGCCCCGCTCTGCCGGCGGTTCCCGTCGGGTGGCCGGCGCGCCTGCCACCTGAGAACCACTTTGGGCGCCGCGAGGGTCACCGCCAGGGAATTGGGGGGAAGGGGGGGGGGCTGGAGGAAAAACATTTGCACCCGTGAGTTTTCTCTCTGCGTGTCCGCGCAAATATTCTCGCCGATTTAATCCGTTTCGAACTGCGAAAGAAATAAGATGATGGCGATTGTGGGAGGGGTGGGGGTTACCATGTTCGGCCCACGCTCTCTGTGGACTTGTCCGCTGGAAAGCGTCGCTCCAGCCACACCGAGGGGGGGGGGGGGCAGGGCGTTGGCGTGGCTGAGTCTGGAGAGGGTCATTGAGAGCTGACACGTCATTGCGCTGAATTATTTTCGATAATTTTTTTTCTCTCCCTGGGCCGCGGGCCGGCCCACTCGTGAGAGGTGTGTGTGAGTGAGTGTACATGTGTATGTGTGTGACCGCGCGCGCTCGTGCGTGTAGAATACTGAAGCGGGGCGAGGCGGCACTCTGCCCCTGCTCCGCCCCGCGCCCTTGGCTCGTCCTGCGTTGAGGTTCCCGTCGCGACGCGGCCCACGCTCGGCGCGGGGCGGGGCGGCCGGCCTGGCGTTGCGCCTGCGGAGAGGAGCCCCGCCGCGCCCCGCCCCGCCCCGCCTCCGGTGAATGGCTCTTCCCTGCTCCGCTCGGCTCCGGGTCGGGCCGGTCCTGGGAACGGTCTCAGTAACCCGGCCCGGCACGTCGGGTCGGCAGTGCAAGTCCTAGCGTCACGGTCGCGGCCGAGGTCCGGACCCTCCTGTGCGTGCTGTAGTAGTCCCTCATGTGAGACGAGAAGGCGAGGCGAGGCGAGCTCCTCCGGCCGCTCCCCGCCCCGCCCCGCCCCGCCGGCACCTCTGCCTTCTCCAGCACGGCGCCGAGGGGCGTTCCGCGTGCCTGGCGGTGCCTGTCCGAATCACACGGACACGCTCTGGTGAAATGGGCGGGGGGTGGGGGGGCATTACTCTCTTGGCGGCCCTTCCCCGTGTCCGTCCCAGTGGGGAAGGGGGGGGGGGCGGGGGGTAATGCTGCTTGACTTCACGACGTTTGTGCAGGTGTCGCTGTCTGCCAGGTGGCAGGTCCTGGACTCCTCCGTGGAGGTCAGGGCCGCGGGGCGCGGGCCGGGCGCGGCGCGGCGCGGGGGCGGGGGCTCAAGGAGCGGAGCCAAGCGGCCTCCGTCACCGTAACTCACCGTGACCTCACCGGGTCCCTGACGTCACCGTCCTCGTCACGATTTCCGGATATCTTGCCTGCTCCTTTCTCGGTTTCGCTCCCGGATGATGTCACCGTCCTCGGCCTGCCCTGCACTGCTGACGCTGTCTTTCTTCATTGCAACATTTTGAGGCGCCGATTTTTTCTTTGGTTATCTAGCTGTATGAGTGCTTTCGACTTTCATAAAGCTAGGTTACCGAAGCTAAGAGCGGCGCCTCGTTCGACGAACCGAGGCCAACGTTACTCCGTTTTTGTGTTTGTTTTGTCTTTGTAAATTTTCAGCATTGAGCTGAGCAGTGTCTGTTGCAGAGAGTCGGAAAAGAAATTTGTAAACAAAGAAACCTAATGAATGATATTTTGTGACAATAAATATTATGTCTCAAATGAATTTATCGATGTGTTTTCTGTGCCCCTCCATCACACAATCCCACACCCAACCATAGAACGGGTAATGTGCACTCAACAGACATGGGGAGATCAGAGATGTCTGGCCTAAACTTCAATAAATAAATAAATAAATAAATCAAAGTTTTCATTTTGTCAACTTGAAATGCTAAGGAGGAATATTTTACATGAAATGGTCCTGATTTAAAAACAATGTTTAGTTTAATTGAGAGGCATATGTAAAAAAACAATAACAAAGGGAAGTGGCGTATGAAACTTATTTATTTAAAGTATTGATGTAGCACAATTGACAAGATCATGGACTGATCAGATAATTTGAGTTGTCTTCATACAAAAATGAACTATGCCAGACCAATAGTAACAACCTAATTGCTAAGTGAGCATAAAACCAAAGTAACCACGGTGATAATCTCCAAAAATATATTTTTTCAAACAATTAAGAAACAGTCATACAGATGCTCTAAGGCACACGAAGCTTGTGGGGCCTCACGTTGTTTAACAATCAAGTCACTAATGGGTCCACATTTAGCAGGGTATACATGGGTATAAATATTAAAATACAGTAAAATGTCTAACATCTCAGATCTATTTCCTATACCCTTCAACAAATATTGAAGGCACATTGATTTAAATCTTCTATACAATATGAGCTTCTTGTGATAGAATAGAACAAATATATCCCTCTTATAACATAAAAAAAGGGGGGTTGGGTTCTAATATGCACATTATACAATACTAATATACATAAAGTAGAAAATATGTGATTAACATCTCTATACAAGTAGCATATCTCGGTAATCATTGATACTTATGTGTGTTCACAATAAGCAAAGCTTTGTGAGCACTAGGCACATGCAATCTTTGGCTAATGCCACAAGTGTACATTTTTATTTGCTATCTTGCAAATTAAATGATTACACTGGGCTTGTCTTCTTGATTTCAAAGAAAAGGGAAGGAAAATATCTGAAAAAGTCAGGGGGTTACAAACATGACACATAAAGTTGCTATATAAAAATATTTACAAGCATTAAACAATAGTGAACAAGTAAAAATCTTGAGATAAAATCATTGAGGGTATGACTCAAGTAGCTTTCATAAGAGCTTTTAACACATAAAATATTTGCAAAATGAAATATTTACAGTAGGATTAAAATTAACCCAACTGTTGAACAAAGGTTTCCTTAAACAAAAAAGGAAAATGGAAAAGGTATAAAAATAACAATGTGAGAGATGTACACATGTCAAACAAGCAACACAGGACATGAAAATTTCATGCCAAACAATATACAATAACATTAAGTAGATAAAATGGGGGAAAAAATTGAAAAGTTTCATAGAAAGAAAAAAAATGCTGGTCCAGGTAACATGTTGATAAAATAGATGCATGAATGTTTAAGAGGAAGAATTGTCTTTTGCTTATCACACAAGCACAGATGTATCGGCTAATTCAGAGTTCGAAACAGGGGTTCAAACTCATGCTACCAAATTTATAATTAAAATTCAGATGACATCCTGATACCAAACAACATTTTTGTTCTACCCAAAAGGCACATTTCAGTCTTTACCTCAAGTACTTGGACAACATTTAATAAAAGTCACCAGTGGTTTGGAATAATTACTGCTGTTTTTCCCTATATTGGTAAAAAAACAAGGGCAGTCTAAAGGTTGCTGGACGGAAATTAATGTTAAATCCACATTCTAATTTCTTACACAAATCATCCTTGCTGGGGCGTTACACAGAAACCACAGGATGAAAATACACTGACACCATTATAAAGATCATTGTTCACGAAAAGCAGGAAGACTGATCGTATGCAATGAACTGAAAATACCTAATGTAGACAATATTCCACAACTGATGAAATAATAAACTCTTTTATCAATAAATCCAAAAACAGATGAAAAATATCACGCTGAATAATAAAAGACATACAAAAAAAATATATAACAGCTACTACATATAAACTCTACCAGTCTGTAGACACAAACTATAAGTGCAGTGGACATTCAAGATAAGTTTCTGGACGGAGCATCAATGTTCAGCCAGTTTCTTTTTTCCCCCCTTTTTATGGGGGGGTTATCAAATGCACATGAGACAGTGTGATCTACATTATGTCCTCTTGTCTTCCAAAAGTTCACAATTTGAACACATAAATTAAGTAGTAAATAAATCACAGGAGTTGAAATTTCATGTCGGTTAACAAGTCTAAATGACACATGCACTAAGAAAGTTACACAAACCAATTACATTTCCTATCTTGTGAGCTCAGTAGGGTGGCATCTTTGGATCAAACGAAGCACTACACCTGACATTTATCAAATAGTAATTGAGCTGATATTCTTATATACAAGACATACTAAAGCAACTGACTGAATGCAACTAAAACATGATATACATAAAATAATCAACAAAGCAAAGCTAGATAACAAACTATGTATTAAAAGTGCAATCAACGCTAATAACCCTCCAATCCACACACTGACAATTGGAATGTAGACAGAAGGGTGAAGCGATGGAACCTGAGAGTCGATCGATTAAAGTTGTCAGCTCTGCTGGTACGCATCCCAATATCCAGTCTCTCCCACATGGGCTTGGGATGAGCTGGGCCTCATGCACGGGTCTGCACACAAATAACATGCTTCAATACTCCCCTACTAAGGATCAAAAGTGGACTATTAATAAACAGGCAAGATGATTGTGTTAAAAAATTGAGATTCCTGGCACTTAGAGAGAGAATTATTGAGAAATAAATCTTATGAAAAAGTATAACTACATATAAATTTTGTTCATTTCAGAATAAAAGAAGCGAGAAGAAGGGATTTTTTAAAAACTTTACAGTAGAGAACTTTCTCAATAAAACTTAACACAACCAGAACTCTCATTATATAAAATTTTAACTAAAACACACATTTTAAAGTTAATTTTAAGTAATCATGCAAGACAAATATTTACAAGATGCTCATGTTAAGATGAAGAAGGATGAATGCCAAAACAAAAAGGCCTAATCCATTTGTTAGTGTGGTTAGTAAGAAAAAAAAAGCCTAGCTCTATGCATGCATGAAGAAGAGCCAAAAGTACATTTAATTAAATATGTGTCTAAAATAAGTACTGTAAATGGTTCATACTTCTCAAATATCACACAGACAAAATGAAAGTAGAAGTTAAATATAAAGGATTAAGTTTAAAACATAAAAAGTAATCTGTCAATACAAGTATACCAATTTTCAATTAACAATTTAGCAGACCTGTGATGGCATTATATCAAGCATAGGATCATGCACTTGACCATTAGCTTCATTTAGGACTGGGACAGCTAGGGGAGCTGTTAAAGGGTCACTTAATGGGTCAGTTAATGATTCAGGCATCTGGTCACTACATTGGCTGTTTCGTGATTGTAAGGTGTGGTCATCGAAAGAATTAGCAATGGAAATAGAATTGGCAATGGACATAGAATTAGCAATAGATATTGAATTGGCGATGGAGTCATTCATAGAATTACTATGAGAAGTGGTTAGTTGGTTGCACGTTGTTTCCATTAAGCTTCCAACCATTTCCTCCGAGTAAGCGTCATGACACCCACCTAGAGTTGGGGGAGGAGGAACACGTCCACCTCTTTTAATTAATAATCGTACAGATGGTCCACCATTACGAATAATCTCAATTGCTTCTGCATGAGTCATGTTTTTGGTATTGATGCCATTGATTTCAATTATTTGATCTCCAACCTGTAATATAAATTGCAATATTAAAATTTAAGACATAGTTTATAAATATCTAAACCAATCCTGTACGAGTAAATTCTCTTGCCTTCAATCGATTGTCTAGTGAGGCAGGTCCATTTTCAGCAATTTGAAGGACAAACAATGGCATATTCTGGAACTCGCGTCCACCACGAATGCTGAAGCCAAAACCCCTTGTACCTCGATTTAATTCAACAGCATGATACTGCTCATCTTCAGCTCCCTCCTCCTGTTGCAATAAAAGGTCGATACAAACATATTTTATTTTAGAAAAGAGCTTCAAAAAATTGTGAAAGATGTTTGGTTGAAATGATAAGGATAAAACCAGATTTGTAAACATAGCAAAATAAAGTGCAAAAGATGGTTTAATTGATTGAATTGGTCTGAATGAACACTTACACGGTGAGAAACAGAAGCAGTGCTGGATACATCATCTGGAAAATAGGATTGAACAGTTAATGATGGGGGGTATAAATTTGCATTTGCTGAAAGAGGTTTTTTTATTTCCAAAATGAGGAAGCAAACTTTTGAGCAAAATTGACTAACCAAGTGGAGCTCCAATTGTGAGAGTAACTGAATAGCCTGAATCTTTGATAAGGTTGACAATGTCACCATGGTGTAGACTGGTAATGTTCATGTGATTAACAGCCAATATGCGGTCTCCTACATGAAGTTGATTACAACGTTCTGCAGGACTTCCTTCAATGATGCGCCCTAGACAGATTGAATCAATGTATTATAGCAATTAAAATCATTTGATAAGATAATAAAAAGTTAAAGAGATGTTTACCTATTGTAGAGCCAACTTTGTTTACTGACGATATTATAACAAAGCCAAAACCCTCATTTTCACGTCTTGTGACAGTAACATCATATGGATAGCCTCCATCATGCCTGCTGCTATAACTTTGGACATCTGAAAACGGCGTTTGAAACCTTTTAGTTCCAGCTACTTTCATTGATTTTAATTCAATACAAGTATCATATCATCATACCATGAGAGGGTATTCTTCGACGTATGCCAAGGGTAACCCGGCCAGCTGCAGCAGCTCTAGCCATTAGCTGTACAACATGATGGTGTGATGTGTTGATAACAGACTGACCATCAACACTCATCATCTCATCACCAGTACACAACCTTCCATCAAGATCTGCTGCACCTCCGGGGACTATGTGACCGATGGATACCTGCAAGTACAACAATTTTCTTTAACGAATGAAGTTATGATTTTGATAAGAAGTGAATAAAAATTAGCTTATAATAAAAATATGAGAACTACAAGTGCATTCACCCAGTTAAAGCAAAGCCATAAAAGGCAGTATGCATGCAGTGCATGAAATTAAAGAAAATTGGTAAACAGATACAGATGGACAATTCCCACCACAGTACCAGTTCTTAAACCTCTACCAAAAATCTATACCTTACAGCTCTTTGTAAAATAAAGTTTTAAGAATTAAAATGTTGTTTGCATGCCTGACTTTCAAAATTTCAACTCCTTTCACCCATAAGAAAACACCAATATGAAAAGATCATGCAATGGAAGCACTTGTGTTGGCTACACGCCGGGGGCACCAGTGCATTTGTTGATCTCACCGTTGATCCTACCTGGGAGCCCTCCTCAGTCCCACCAACAATACGAAAACCAAAGCCGGTCTCTTGTCTTTGAAGAGTCACCAATGTTTCTACCCAATCAAACCCAGGCTCAGCAGGATATACTCTGGCAGGACCTAGACCAATCCAACGTGGATCTCTTGGATACCTGCAAAACACAAAAAGCAAAATAGGGTTGAAAATTGACTCCAGAAATAAATTAAAATAAAACCAAAATAAATAAACAAGAATACCTAGAAACAAGGCTGGATAGAGGCTGCTCATGTTCAAAACTTGTGCTTTCTTTCCCTTTGGGATAATAATCCATATTAGGGTGGGGTGCATAGCCAGTAACTGTTTGAGCATCATATCCATAGCCATAGCCAGGTTCATAGCTCCCATAACCATTATAATACAACTGGTTTGATGGAGGATAATGGCCTTGATGAGGCCCAGGCACATCTAACTCATTTCCAGGGCTATGACTCCGACTATACTCATCAGGACTTCTCAGAGATGTATTTGCCAGTCGTTGACTAAGGTCATAAGAATGAGGATGGGGATAAGGGAACGCAGTCGC
The DNA here is from genome assembly GCA_033675135.1 of Frankliniella intonsa. Taxonomy (NCBI): domain Eukaryota; kingdom Metazoa; phylum Arthropoda; class Insecta; order Thysanoptera; family Thripidae; genus Frankliniella; species Frankliniella intonsa. Next base: position 7,708,443 of record CM066254.1, on the reverse strand, counting down.
TGGATAACCATCGTATTGGGAGGCAATCGATGGACTTTGAAGAATATCAGTATTCTTGTCAATGTCACTGTCAGCCTTCAAGCTATGGTCATTATGGATCCATGAACCAACATTAGTTGGGGTCTTTGACCTAATTCTTGTATCAACAAGAGGGGTTTTGGGTCTTGTTGGAACCACCTCTTTCGGTTGAGTGCTATACAAGTCTGCTGTTGGTGTTTTGCTGCGGTAAGCCTTTCTCCCTCCCGCTAGCAGCAGATCTTCCTTCTTTCTGGCCTTATTCTTATTTGAACTTGATCCACGCTGTACAGTTATTGTTGCATCCACATTCCTAGGGCAGTCTTTTAACACTTGAACAACATCCCCATGGCACATTGTACGAACATTCACATTGTTAATTTCAACCAAAATATCTCCTTCCTGCAATGTTTTACATCGCTGACGATCAAGTATCTTCTTAACCTTTTGGCCATAAGCACTATCAGCAATAGTAAAACCAAATCCCATGGCCCCTTTAACAATAGATATTGTCAGAAATTCAGGTTTTGCTGGAACAGGGGGATCAAGAAGGGTATCAGTTGAATTAGGTCTTGGTATAGTAGATCCCTGATCAATTCTATCACACAACTCCGGCATAGATTTAACTGAGCTTCCAGTAAGATCATCATTTTCCATATAGTGATAGCCTCTATCAGACTTCATATCACCATTATGGTACATGTATTGTCCACCTCCAGGTACTAAGGCATCTGTGTAAAGATTATTAATTCAGCCAAGTTAAACAGATAAGTTATTGTGGATGTAATTAAATGTCATAATTAAATTAACAAACCTGGAGCATTAACTGCCACAGTTGTCACAACTTCAGTGTTGGGGTCATTGGGATCAAAAGGCAAGGGGTATCCCCTACAAACTTCAAGAGAAACAGTCTCTCCTGGGGCTATAGATTGAAACATGCTCACCATATCATGGTGTGTGAATCCCAAGACACATGTATCATTTACATAAACTAGGACATCACCTGCAAAAGATTTGTAAAACAGAGTAAATTCCAACTTCGCAATGAACACAATTTCTTAAAAAAAAAATATCAAAAGCACAATCACACACCTGTTTGAAGTTTTCCATCAAGCCAAGCTGACCCATTTGGAACAACAGACTTGATCTGTAAAAATTCCTCTTCCAGATCATCTCCACCTACTATGGTGAAACCAAGGCCTCTAGCAGATTTGATAAGTGTTGTTTGAATACGTTCACCTTCCAATTCCAGAGGGTTTCTTGTGAAAAACGCTCTAGATGAACAGTCTGCAATTAGATAATTTACATTAGTTTGCTTAGAAAATTCGCAGTGATATCTACCTACACATGATTACTCATGGTAAAAAGAAAAATATCACAAAGGATTACTACAAATTCTTACTATTTTGACGTTTGGATGGTGTAGAGGGAACACTACCAGCATTGGATCCATTGGGATTGGTTTGAACATGGATTGAACCATGAGATGCACTATGAGGAGGGCCGTGAGGAGGGCCATGAGGAGGGCCATGAGGGGGGCCATGAGGAGGGCCAAGAGGATGGTTGGATTGGGCACTATGAGGAGGTGGTGGAACAGAATACTGGCCATCACGTGGAATAGGGTACTGACCATCACTTCCAAGTTCCTGTATGAGGCTCTCTGGAAACAAATCAAAGAGTCGAAATTAAATAGGCATTCAAGAGTTAAACTCTTTGAAAAATAATTTTATCATCTGTTACCTGGAGTTCCAGCATCATTGGCTGCTCTCTTTGCTTGTATTACTGGATTTTCATATTGTGTACGTCTGTTCACATGATCAATGTAATATGTTCCATAATGAGGATCATGGATTTTTTCCCAGCCATAGGGCAGTTCATCTTCAGTACATTCCTCTAAAGATTTCTTTTGGAACTTAGACAATCTTGGGTCTAGCCAATGAGATGTTCCTGTGTTATGATCTATGAAATAAACTTCTCCGCGCTCAGTGTAAGCCTTCTCCCAATTAGGAGGAAGGGGGCCAATATCATCCCCTGACGTATGATTTCCATGACTTGGTCCATCATTATAACTCGGGGGAGCATCAGGGTATGATCCTGATCCATTCATTTTGTTCTCGCTGAATTCACTGTGTTGGACGGTTTGGTTATTATTATTGTGGTTGTTATGCTTGTGGTGTTGAGAATCAGGATGGTTGGGGTCAGACTCTGATTCTGGCTCCGTGCTCTTAGCAGCCATAGCTTCAACGTTAGATCTGTTTCTCCTCCTCTTGCCTTCAGAGGACGGATGGGCTCCCGGAAATATACCAGCAGCGTTCTGGTTCACAGTGTTACTGGGAGCAGATCCATTTTGAGGTTCCTTTGCCGGTTTAGGAGTTCCATAATGGTTACCCTCATAGATACCACTTTCTAAGAGGCTTCCACTTCTTTCAAGCTTGGCAAATTCTTCTAGACTGAGAAAAGTATAGTCAACACCATTCACTTCCCCTTCCCGAGGTGGTCGAGTGGTGACTGGTACAGTTCTAAGGTATAGATTGTCCCGAATAGTATTTTGTAAGTCGTGGTCAACTGAACCGCGCTGGAACCTGGTATTAAGGAATACTCTTAAGTCCTTAGGCACAGTACCTGTAAGGCAAAAATATATTTAAAATTGAATAATTGTGATAATAGTGAAACATTGTAACAAAAATAAACCTCTAACTGTATTAATTTAAAAGGGGAAGGAACAATTATTGATCAATAAAATTTAATGTGGATTTTGGCTTAACACCCTCTGCCATGATGTCATTTAGAGGGGCCCAAGATTTGGAGCACAATCCACCTGTATGTACTATTTGCTAACAGGTGTTTGAAAACACACCTTTGATAAGTTACAAGGAAGTATGCGTGACAATAAATCCAAAGCAATACTGTAGCTTCAAAGTAACAGAGATTGAAGTTACTTCCACAGCATAAATAGTGAGAAATTAGAAAATAGAATTGACCATAACCTATGATAAGAACATAAACAAACGCAATTGCTTTAAAATTCTTTTGAAAACCAAATCAAAATCTCAACAAAAAGAGAAAAATGCACTTGTAAAACGAAATGGAGAAGAAAGAAAACAGAAACGTTCAAGAAAAGTGAAACAAATTACGAGACCTCTTTATTTATGGGTGCAGCCCTCATACCAGCCTACATACTGCAATGGCGGGGCGCCACCCTATGGGCTTTCCAAATTAGCACGCAACTGGCATAGTGTTTATCGGTACTATCAGAAAACAAGTAAAGAAAAAATATCACTCGATAGTACAGTACTCACCTCCTCGAACTGTTTTAAGCGTGACGGGATTTCCGTTTCGGCAGCAGTGATTAAGCCAAGCTTCCACGTCCCTTTGAGTATAACCTGCGACCTTCTCTCCCTGCACTTCCAGTAGAATGTCACCGTCAAAGAGGCCAGACCCTTCTTCAGCCTCCACAACAAAGGCAAATTCACCGTGATCTGATCCGCCTCGTACAGCGAAATTGACTGAGCCGTCAACTTTGGCACGAACAACAACCTCCCGCACCTCCTGTGCCCAGTGACTAGCGTCCGTTTGGCATTTCGAAACACTTGGGGTATTGGGCCTCTTCTGGCCAGACCTCTGCATTATGACATAGTTTTCAGGACATATTTAAGTCTTCCGTCACTACCGACAGCTATTGCAGCCACAAATTCACATCCTTTACGGTCAAGAATAGCATCAATGTCGAATCTAGGCTACAGGCTAACCTACTGCAGGAGCCATGTTGACATCAAACAGAGAGAGTTTAATCAACATCACTGGCTGTTGCACCCCGAAGACGCACTGTTTTTCAGTGAAGACTCGCTCTTCTTTGTCAGGGAATGCATAATTCACAAAATGTGTCACAAAATGCGCGACAAATCTTGGTCTTGGAATAAAAGTGTTTGAGCGGTTTTATTCTGTTGTATGCACGCCCACGTCTTAAACGGAATCAAGTGCACCTGTCAGATCAGAATGCTATACACCTTGCATTCTCCGCTTGCTCAGTGGCGTAGCCAGAAAAGGTTCTAGTGTTTGTAACGTTTGACCGTAAAATCAAGTGAAAGTTTTGGGTGCTTGAACGTAAAGAAATAGATTTAGACACAACAAAATGCAATAATACAATCCTCCAATCTCGGAGATTTTCTTCAAAATGCGTAGGGAAAACCCTCGTCAACGGCTTTTCTACAGTCCGTTCACGGAAACTGCAGTCGATGCAATGCAGCAAGTGCTAGGAAAGCGACCAGTTCTGACCGTTTTAATCGGAATGCCCCCGTCTTAAGCGCCCTCTAACTGGACGCTATTTACCGTAGCATGGAACAGAAATGCGTCTGCTAAGGGAAGAAAACAAGTAAATTCATCCTAAGTTTTCTGATCAATGTATTGATTTTAGGTAATACTTACGCACGATAGTTTGCGCTTTCAACCCTTCTTACCTTTCGTAATATTCTTTGCATCATGTTTTGGGTGCTTCTCCAGTAGGTGTATGTTGACAGTTTACCTTGAATTTTCACAATATTCACAGCTGGGACTCTTAAACACTGTGACTCTTAATTTTAAAAACATAATTATTTTTATCTTACTAGAGACAATTTTTCTCCTGATTTTTTCAAGTTTTGATCTCATAATTTTTGTCTTTATTGTCATTAAACTTTTGACCTAATAGGTTACCTTCCTACATCTGTTAACTTTGCACTAAATTTGCAAACAATTTAAGTCAGATCTAAAACCCATTTTTATCAAGAAAGAACCGACACCTACTGCATTATCTAAATTTTTCTTTGCTCCAGTAAGTCATTTTAACTCTTTGAATAAATTTTCCGAATTTTTGTCTAGGAGCGGTGTTCAAAATGAGTTACCGAGATGATGATGACCCTTTCGAGGAAGATATTGTATTTGATCAGGCTGGGCTTCTGAGTTCTTCAAGAAAATCTTCTAAATCGGCTATTCGAAGAGTCTCAAGTGGAAAATGTGCCATGTTTTCAAAAACTCTGGGTCTTTGTGGGGCTTTTCTGGGTTTGGTAAGTCACTCTTCTTTATCAGGTTACTATAGACTTTATATTATAACAATATGACAATAATTTATCCGTCTTGTTGTGTAGGGACTTACTTTTGCCATTCCTGGTCCACTGGCACCGGTTCCACCCACAGAACTACGACATGATATCTCTCTCATGACTTATGAGTTGATGTATAAATGTCAAGGCTTCATGATAGGGGCAATGTTTGGTAAGAATACTGGTATTTTACCCTTTCTTTTGCCGGGTGTCAAGTCTGACTACAGTAATTGCCTTTTCTCTCCTACATTTAATTTTTTATGTTTTAGGTGCAAGAATGCTTGACCGTTTCAACAGATTATTTTTAGTTTTCCTGGCCTTACTGGTTACTGCCTTACTTGTGACAATTATTCCATGGTGTGGTATTGCCTGGCTATTACGAACTGATATGTTCCTATTGGGTGTATCATTAGGTTTTCTGACCACCGGTATGGATTTTAAAAAATAAGTATAATATGAAAAATTAATATCTCTTCCAGGTTTACTTATATCAGTTTCATGTTGCAGGTGGAAATGTTCTGTGCCTTGATCTCTGGAGTAGAAACAGTGGGCCATTCATGCAAGCCTTGCATTTTAGTTTTAGTTTAGGCATATTTTTGGCTCCCTTTCTTTCCCAACCTTTGATGGCTCCAATAAATTATTCAGTTGGTCCTCCATCCACAACACCTGCAATGTTTCCCCTTCACCACAGGTAATTTAATTTACTTAATTGACTTATTATCTTCTCACAATCAGTGGCTTTGAACTCTTAAATCAAATCATGTGTCCCATCTCCAGACTGCCAAGAGATATTGGAAATATTGCCCCAGTGAATGCTACTGCTCTGAATGGACATTGGAC